>VXBL01007429.1:488931-505171 GCA_013400195.1 Aramus guarauna
CTGTCCAGGTCCCTCTGGATGGCATCCCATCCCTCAGGCGTGTTGACCACACCACACAGCTCAGTGTTGTCGGAAAACTTGCTGAGGGTGCACCTGATCCCACTGTCCATGTTGCTGACAAAGATGTTAAACAGTGCCGGTCCCAGTACCAACCCCTAAGGAATGCCACTCCTCACTGGTCTCCACTTGGAGATTGAGCCATTGACTGCAACTCTTTGCGTGTGACCATCCAGCCAATTCCTTATTCGTGGAGTGGTCCATCCCTTGAATCCATGTCTCTCCAACTTAGAGACAAGGAGGTCATGCAGGACAGTGTCACAAGCTTTGCACAAGTCCAGGTAGATGACGTCGGTCGCTCTTCCCTTACCCACCAATGTGGTAACCCCCTCGTAGAAGGCCACCAGTTTTGTCAGGCACGACTTGCCCTTAGTGAAGCCATGATGGCTGTCACCACTCACCTCCTTATTTTCCATGTGCCTGAGCACAGTTTCCAGGAGGATCTGCTCCATGATCTTGCCAGGCACGGAGCTGAGACTGACCGGCCTGTAGTTCCCTGGCTCTTCCTTTTTTCCCTTCTTAAAAATGGGGGTGATTTTCCCTTTTCCAGTCAGTGGGAACTTCACCAGACTGCCATGACTTCTCTAATATGATGGAGAGTGGCTTAGCATCTCCATCTGCCAGTTCCCTCAGGACCTGTGGATGCACCTCATCAGGTCCTATAGACTTGTGTACCTTCAGGTTCCTTAGATGGTCTCAAACCTGATCTCCTACAGTGGGCAGTTCTTCGTTCTCCCAGTCCCTGCCTTTGCCTTCTGCCACTTGCACGGTGTGGCTGGAGCATTTGCCACTGAAGACCGAAGAAAAAAGCTATTGAACACCTCAGCCTTCCAAACATCCCAGGTGACCAGCTCTCCCATTTCCTTCCAGAGAGGGCCCACGTTTTCCCTCATCTTCCTTTTATCACTGACGTACCTATAGAAGCTTTTCCTGTTGCCCTTGACGTCCCTGGCCAGATTTAATTCTGTCAGGGCTTCGGCTTTCCTAACCTGATCCCTGGCTGCTCGGACAGTTTCTCTGTTTTCCTCCCAGGCTCCCTGCCCTTGCTTCCACCCTCTGTAGGCTTCCTTTTTGTGTCTGACTTTGCCTGGGAGCTCCTTGTTCATCCGTGGGGGCCTCTTGGTGGTTTCTGTGAACTTCTGTGAAGAATGGCAGAGCCCAGGGTTTGAAACTTCTGAAACCAGAGATGTATATAAACATGACCAATCACAGGAGAAAAGAAACCAAAGATGCTGTACTGCCCTCAGAGTATGAAGATGCTCGAAGTACCTAAAGCTTAATCCATTTAAGGATTAAAAATGAACCAAGCACACAGGGGACCGGTGAATTTGTAGCTGGATTTGAAGATTCAGTTCCATTAGCTGAAAACTAATAATAGGGGCACATGAACTTCACTGAGGTATCTTCCACTCCTCTCAGCAACTACTCTTCGAAAATAAAATGATGAGTTTCAAAAAACTTCCAACCAGTTTGTCTATGTGTACTGAGTCAGTACGGATCTGTTGACTAAGAGCAAAATAGCCGGTAAGACAGAACTGCTATAAAATTAAATCAGTTTCTAATCTAATTTTATTAATTACACTGATGTGAACACTTGTGCCAACCTCTCAGGCGGGGTCAGTGCGGTGCAGCTGTGCCCGGTGATGCAGGTACTCTGCCACCACTTCTCACTACTCCCTCTCCAGGCTGTTGACGAGAACGTCACACCTTCATTTCTCAATATACTATTTAATACTACACCTTAGACAGCATTTTTTCAGCCTAACGAACTTTGACAGGCTGAAACCAACCACAGGCAGTGATGCCCGGAGGGGCAGGCGAAGCGGCAGCCGAGGGCAGCAGGGCAATGCCCGCCCGGGAGCCCTGCCTCGTCCCCGGCCCTGCGCAGGACCTGCTGCGGCAGCTGACGGACACGTAAAACAGCGACCAGCCATTTGGAGAGCCCATTTGGAGAGCCGGTCTCCGCAAGATGCCTCGGGAAACACCCGTGTTCAGGGAGAGTTTGAAATGTCCTCGACAAACCCGTTTATTAGGGCTGCCTTCCTCGCGGCTTTTGCAGCGCCGGTGCTGCGGTCCGGGCTTGCTGTCCGTCAGTCCCTTCTGGAGTGGGCTGTGAGCAGAGGCATCGCGTTGAGCGTCTCGCAAACGCGTTCCCATGCTCTGGGCACTGCGGGGACATGTCCGGCCTTCTCAGAGGCACTGCAGAGCCACCAGCCGTCACAGCAAACCGGGACGTGGGGCTCAGGGCTGTGCCAGCCCTGCACAGTCGCAGTGCAGCGATTTTCAACTTCAGTCACATCCCAACACTTGTAACTGCCTTTTCAGACACCCCCAAATGTGGGTTTTTTTATCAGGTTGAGAATCTCAAGATTTTTATATTTTCTGTTTATCTGCCACGCTCCCTGCTACGGTTGCACCCCCCCACCACCCCACTTTTGTCATGCTGGTCAACAGCTAACCCCAGTATCGTTCAAGTAGAAAAGCCTTTCAAAATCCCTCCCCTCAATCCGTTTCTGCAGACTTGCTGCTCCAAGGGTCGAGGTTGGGGATTTCTTTCTCCCCCTTTGAAGAGGACCTGGGCTCTGGTCCGCGGGTGCCCCGGGATGCACAGCCTGGTCCTCGCAGCCCCGCTCTGTGCTGCTGGGAGGGTAGGAGGAGTGAGACGGGGAGAGGGGGGGGCTCTCCGAGGGGAGGAGGTACAACTTTAGAAGTCTCCATAGTCTTTTCCTTTCAGGAAACACATCCTGTTAATGTTTGACTGCTGTGGCAGTGGCTCTGTTTGTTGCAGTCGACTACGCCCTGAGGCTCACCAAAAACAGCCACAAAAACAGCGATTTCCTCTTCGTGGAGAGCTGGGGGGGGCTTTTCCTCACAGCAGGGGCTGTTCTGCGGTCCCTGCACTCGCAGCTCGGAGCTTCAGAGAGGGGCACGGCAGAGCCAACTCCTCGAGATACTCCAGACTTGCGGAGCTCCTCTGGGATGACAGCATTCCCCTCCGGTTGGGCTTGGCTTTGAGAGAATGACATTTGTCACGGTTTGCGGGATATTCTGAAGCTTGAGCCCGAAAAAAAAGGCTTTTGGAGCGGCGCTGGTTGCCTCGGAGGACCCGGCGCGCTTGGCACGCTGCTGGTGAGCATCCCTGCCGCCGTCCCCAGCAGCAGCTCAGGCTCTCCAGCCTCGAGACTGGATTCTTACTGGATTCGCCTCGTCTCACAAGGAATGGACCTCCCTATCGTTCAGTTCATCGCAGGACTGGCATTACTTATCAAAGTGCAAGAAGGTGGATAAGCCAAGCCTGGGAAGGACCTAAAAAAGCTTCTTTGTGTTCTTATTTTATGGAATTCTCCCACCTACCTCGCAAAATTCTCATTTCCTTGATCAGAAACACCTCTGGAGTTGACTTTGAGAATGAACGGTGATGTCCTCTAGCCATTCGTAACGTCCGAGCGAAGCTGCCTCTGTTTCAAGCCCAATTTCAATGTGCTGCAGCTGATTGACACCTCGTGTCTTCTGCAAACAGAGACTGGCAGCAAGCTGACAGTCAGATATGACTGTCCAGAAACTGGTAGCCACAGCTGTGTTGGTAGCCCTGCTCTCACTTATTCTTAACAACGCAGCTGCCTTTACTCCCAACTGGGTGTACCAGACCCTGGAGGACGGGCGTAAGCGCAGCGTGGGGCTCTGGAAGATGTGCTGGCTGGCAGAAAAGAGCAGAGGAGGCACGAGCACGAGCGCCAGGCACGGGCAAGGGGAGGAGCGCGAGTGCGAAGCCCTGGGCTGGGGTTCAGAGTCCGCTGGGTTCCAGGAGTCGCGCAGTACTGTCAAACGTAAGTCCAATCTCTTGTCTCCTCTGCTTACGCTAGGTTGCGGTCGATGCGGTGTACCTGAGTCCCCTGGAGATTTATAGCCCAGCAGAGCATCCTGAAATCACTGTTAACCCGCTGATTCTAAATATCTCTTAACATTCATCCCCCAGTAAAGTAATTTGAGAAAGTGAGAATAATTATGTCCACCAGTGATGAACTAAACTCCTCCTCCTCCACCCCAAAAGCAGTGATCTGCATTGTGCTGTCTGGTTTATACGGCGTATGGAACGATGTTCTTTGAAAAAACAATCTGGGAAGTGTAAGTCTAAAGCTTTGAGACATCTGCTGCTCACTCCTCCCCCTTGGCTTCCTGCACCTCCTGTCCCGCTCAGCACATTAAACCCCAACCACAGTGGCTCTGAATACCATCAAATTAAAAAAAAAAACAAAAAACCAACCCCAGTATTCCGAAGCCATGCTAAATTACTTCTCCCTTCTGTTTACTTTTGTTGGAAGTGCCAGGAGTGGAAAAGACAGGAGTAGTTTTGGTAAAACCGTGTAGAAGTGGGCTAGGCCTTAACGTATGCAACTGCTCTTCTTGGTGAAAAACCACAACTGCCTGGGGACCGTGAAAATCATTCAGCCCGCCGTATTTCTCATTTTGCAAACTGACAGACTCACGCGAGCTGAAGCGCACACACAGCTCAAACCGAGCTAGTTAAAATTTTGTGGTAAGATGAAACCTGTCAGCCAATGTTGAGAATTCTAAATAACAAAAAAAGTGCTCCTTCCTTCTCCCCTTCATCACGTTAACGGCGCGACCGAGCAGGTCCGTGCTCAGAATACCTGCGGTCACCTCGGGCACGGCGGCTGTGACCGCGACCGGCTGTGGTGCGAGAGGTTCGCTCCGCTGGAAGCCTCTGCGTGCCGCCGGGCCGGGAGCGCGCGGGGCCCGGCGAGGGCGGTGAGCAGCGGGGCGCCCGTCGGCCTGCCAAATCGCTGCTCCAGCTGCACCCGGCCGGGAACTGAACTGAACGGAACAAACGTCCGTAAAGTTCAGGTCTTGTCAGACACCAGGGTTTTCCAGAGGTTTTAACTGTGCTCACACACAGCTCTGGTGCTCTGAAGGACAGTAGCGTTAGTAACGTAAAGTGAATTTCTAGAAGGTTTTTTCACGGTTTGAAATTGTGGAGAAAGAGTAAAATGCTCTGCTCCTCCCCAAAGTCTCTCATATCCCTCTGGAGACAAAACCAAAGAAATATGAGAGGAATTTATTTAAAAAAAATGCTGGACCCATTCCATATCATGTTTTCCAACACAATTGTGCGGGAACATTTTTTGTGCATTTGCTAATATTAAACCTGCATAAACCACAGCCAGAAACTTCTCAACTATTAGAAGGCCCCAAACTAACTTTCAATTCTTTTTTTAACTGAAAGAACTTTTGCAATGACAAATAATTACAAAAAGGATTAGACCGCTGAAAAAGGTCCTTGATGTGTCTCTGCAACTTCATCACTGGAATCACCGCCCCAATTAATATTTATAAGCCATGTTCTCACTTGAAAAACATGCATACCATTCATGAATTTGAAAAGCACAAGTTCTACGTTCGACAGCAAGAATGAGCTCCTGCAGCATTTTAAAGACCCAAGCGCAGGTCAGAAACGGGTGGTGCTTAAAGACTGGCAGAGACGTATCGGTTGCAGAGCAGAATCGTAGGGGCAGCAATTTCTTACATCAAATAGAAGCCAAATATCATGGCAAATTTTAAAATTTCAAAGTAATAATTATAGCATGATCGAGTCCCCAGAAGAAGCCCGCTCTTAAAAATTCTAATTTAAAGGCGGACTTTGAAGCCCTAGGACTCAATGGTAGAGGCATAAAGCATCCGTTCACTGTTTAATCTCGAAGCAAATAGTAAGCAAAAGGCCAATTCTGAATCTTTCTAAAGCATTTAAAAGAAAATCTCACCTCTGCAGCTGTGCCGTGACAAAGTAGGTAGGAAACAAATCTGTGGCACAGATTTTTAAGAGAGATACGTTTCCATGGATTGTACACCTTGTCACCATCAGCCTGAGTCTGCATCCATGTTTTTGTCATTTTAAAGAATTTCTCTAATAAGAAATCAGACGTTGTTTTAGTGTTTAATATCTATGGCAATCCTCATCTGTCGGTTGTAGATAAATCACAAACGTGTATGTGTGCGTGGGTATATACATACGTATAAAAATATCTCTCTGAACAGAGAAACTTCTTCCTCAGTGACACGAATTAACATGTTGTGGTTTGGATGCCATTTGTAGAACAACGAATAGAAAAAATATTCTTCCAATAGCAATGCAAAAAGGCCCCAAACTTGCTCATATTAAAATATTTCTTTATATACCTACACATCCATATTTGAGGGGCGAGTTAGTTATCTCACCGTTTGACAGAAGAAGCGTACAACCTTTGAGAATTTGCTTTTCCACATACCGATGACTTCTGGACAAGCAGGTGACTCACAGCACTGCTGTCAGCGCGCTCCCCGGCACATTGTGAAAACCTATTTTTCACAGACTTGCCCTGCCTGCTCTTTCTCCTATTGAAATCGTGGGCAAAGCTCCTTTCCGGGGGGACACGATAAAGCTGGGGTGGGGTTTTCCCCCCCCTCATCACGTACACAGCTCGAGCAAAATGATTTGCAGGAATAATTCTGGGGGTAGCTCTTTGTGTCAGGACTTGCATGTGCTTAAACTAGAAATAAGCAAATAATAACTGAAGATTTGCATATTTTGGGTAAATGCCATAGTAAATGATCTGTCAAAAGATGGTGCAAGGAGCAAACAGAAAAAGTCAATGTGATGGAGCATGTCTGCCAAAAGCCTCTTTGGAAATGCAAAGTCAAATTCCACACCAAATACCTCTCTGATCCAATTCCCCACTAATGGGACATCGGTGTGAATTATTTCACCGTAACGCACACCATTGGAGCAAGAGGAAAAGTAAGGTGTTTGGCTTTCAAATCCTATGATGTAAACACTGCATCATGGATATTAAAGTGTCAGTGAAGGACCACTGGTATAAATACCGAGTGACATGAAAGACAAAGGGAGATTACAGATGCTGCAGCAAAGTGATGCCGTGAGAAAAAAAGAATAGAAATAGGGGAAAAAAAAAAAAGAAATCCAGAGACAGGAGTAAATGATATTAAATGATATTAAAAATATTATACGGAAACGAAGCGTCTCAGCGTGAACTATTTCAACAAGGCACAACACAAGAAATGTGGATGACTTTGGTCTGAGGGGAAAGCACCCCAACTCTGTTCTTCAAGCTCAAGCCTCATTGCTCCTGGAACGGAGAGATCTCAGGGCCTTCCATTTGTCTTCTTCCACCTCTTTCTTTCTCTCTCTCCTTCTCGCTGTGCAGTCCTGTGCCCTTCTTTCAACCATCTGTGATGCTAAAAAGCTTCTGTGAGACAGTTCAAATGACCAAGGCGAGAAAGTACCCAGGTTTGGGGCAGGGGGATGGGGTTTTGTGTGGTTGTCTGTTGGATTAAGCGGTGGTATCAGGCGTCCAAGTACTGCTTCTAGCAGCAGCTCGGTGATGTGAGCGCGATGGCGGGTGAGATGCTCCCTTTCAGTGGCAGCAAACTACCAGGTCTGAAATCTTTGCTTATGCTGAGAATCAGAGCCCAGTTATGAGGACACCAACCAAGGCTTTTCTAACATGGACAAACCACTAGACGATGTAAACTTAAAGGCTTCCCCAAGAACCCAGATGGCACATCCCCCCTTCAGAAGACTTTAAGGAAACCTAGCCAGGTCACCTCACTCTCCCGTCCCCTGAGCGAGGGCGAGGAACTTTGCCAAAGGTTACCGAGATGCAGTTTCAGAGCTGTTGCAAAATTTCAGAAGATTATGCTCGTCTGTATCTCTTAACCCTTCAAAAGAAGAGCACAGGTAGTAGAAGCAGACACTTGGTAGGATCTTGAGTAGGACACTGTGTCTTGACTACTCAATACTCAGTTTCGTGCCCCCTTAATGCATGAGCAGACACAGTATGCTGAGCGATGCAGCGTCACGCAGGGACGCACACGCTACCTCGAGTAGCGAGAACATGAAGCTGCGCCACCAGGGATGTCCTCTCAGAGCAAACCAGACCTGCTCAGCACCACCGTTACCTATGCCCTGGCCCAGCACCAGGCCGGTAGTACTGCGTCGCACTGTGTGAACACAGCAGATTATTTGGAATCAGCTTAGATATTTTTAACCACACTACGCGGTACAAATATGCCCTTAAGCCCTCGTGTGCTACAAGGCTATCTCTGGGTGGACAGATGGTGCTGATTTATTCATTAGCCGAGGTCACACTCTGTCCCTTTTTGTCTAAAGAACATTAGGAACAATGTGGAAACGCAGGAATAGGGAGGGGTTTAAAAAGATATAAAACCCTTGCCGAGTTCTTAGGGCTCCAGGAGACATAAGGAAAATCCCACCAGTAGGAAGCGTGTAGCAACCACAGATGCTCAGAGCAAGACAGCTCGCAGTAGCTGGAGTTCTTACGAGGAAGCCTAACCGGTGCCAGGGAGAGGCACAGTATCACGAGCGACTACGTGACCACCATAGGGACCAAACATAAACACCTGCCCATCCCTAAACGTATGATTTACGCGAACACACGTACGCTATGGAATACGGTGGCAAAGGCAGGATGCCGCTCGGCGTGGGACTAGGGAGCTGCCGTTTGCTCACAGAGGCAACAGCATTTGAGCGCCCATGTCCAATGTGTTCACCCCATTTTCCAATGTCCACAAAATTCTCTGAAATTTGGCTGGCTGGAGGCCAGGCTGAATTAAGCAGTTGAGCGGGTTGTAGAGAGGTGTTACTTTTTCAGTAGGTACAGACCAAGACAGTAAAAAAAAAAAGCCCCGAACCTTATTATGTACAGGGTGGCCTGGCAAAGCGCTCAGGCTGTTACCCAGAGATGGAGGCGGTGCAGACAGCCGGCAGCTCGGCGCTTGTGATTTCCCCTCCTAACATCTGCAATATGATCAATAATTAAATAAGTGAAATGACTAATTGAGCAGTAGAGGCCAATACGCAACCCTTCTGGAAGTGAATTGTAAGAGGTCTGGCTCCTCAAACCAGCGTGCTGGTTTTAATGTGCATTTTACTAGGCTGTGTACTTATTTTGGAAAAGTTGAAAACTTTCTGGGATTCAGGATAGGAAAATTAACCTACTATACGTTTCAGTACAGTACCTGCACATGCGCCGCACAGAAATATTGTCAGTTAAAGCTTTGATTACTCTCACTATTGAGACTTTGAATTCCATTAAAGCGCTACGAATGAAAATGGCTATGGAGCTTTTCAAAATTTCAGATTAAATGCATTTATGACAGCCACCAACACAGAATACCAACACAGATGTTTATAAACAGGGAAACCATAGCACGTAGACAACTAACACCTCAACAGGCGCTCTGCAACAGCCTTGCCTGTTCAAACTGATCACTGTATAGAAGCGTTCGCAATGCCGAGTTTGAAAGGTCCCCATCATTTAACCCTCAGAACTTGTGTACGTTGAAAACAGTTGACGTAGCTACGTCTTCACTCCAAAAGTGACTACGGAAGCTTTTAAAAAACCTCCAACCAACCAAACTCTTCTTCTCTCCCCAAACAAGAGCCGTGTGCCTTTCAAACTAGATATTCAAAGATGAAGTTTCACACTCGGATGAGCTCAATCACAGAGTTCCAAAATACCTAAAGGGACGGCCGGTTTCACCGGTTCGTCACATCAGAACGTTCTTCTAATTGTGCCGAAATAGATTGGTTTCTCCCTCCTCCTCCCCTTTTTAAAAATTTTTATTTTTAAGCGAAAAAGCACAAACTGCATACTTCAGAAAGCCGCCTAAGTGACTGTTCTCATTTTTAAGATACCCATTCAGCAACGGAACGTGTTGTGGACTCCTTGCAGCTGAAAGCTGTGTGGCTGCTGACAGAGATTTAAGAAGGAAAGAGAGAGGAGAGGGAGAGACTTCCCTTTTCAGGATAAAGTCCTGGCTTTACAACGAGCCACGCAAACAACATCCTCACCTGGAAAGGGTACAAACTGATGAAGAAAAAAAAAAAAAAAATAGATTCAGATCTCTCTCACTTTGAAGCAATTCGTGTATATTCGGACCATCAAAACATATCTGTATCAAATTTAAGGCTTTAATTAAGCCTTCCCACAGTCTCGGTTACATCGTCGTGCAAAGGTGCGCTGAGATACCGCCAGCTTTTGATTTAGTTTGTTTCACAAGCACCGTTCAAGTCTTTCCATACATTTCCTAATTCGTATTCAGAAAAACCCCAGACAAAGAGCTGAAGAGGTTGACAACACCAATGCCGCAAATTTAAATCAACAGAAGAAATGAAATGTCCCCAGACTTCATAAACAGAGCACAAGTTTGAGAGGCGTAGCAGGATGCTGACAGTCAATAAATAATTATAGTGATTAAGTTTATCGTTCTTAGGATCTCTTAACTATTAACCGTAAATGCTGAAGCTCCTATGCCTGTGTTGTGAAATGAAGCGCAGTTTTGCTTTGCATTTTCCTAGTGCTCTTGACAGTCAAGGCGCAGCTCCAGCTGATTTCCACGTCAGCTGCAGAGACCGTTTCTGCACCTCTGAGGACAACGCTGCCATCCAGAACAAGAGGAACACACAATTAGTTGCCAAAAGTTTGGCTAAAGTGGATTTTTTTTATGACTATAAAGAAGAGTTTCTTCTAAAGCTATTTATTAATACAGACTTCAGTTCTCCAGGCTGGAACGCAACTTTGTTAACAGCAAGACTGTCAGGAAGAGTTAGCAAGACAGAATTCGAATACAGAGCCGGTCTGAACGGCACCGCTTCAGCTTTTATTTCACGCACTGAACGAATCGGAGCTCCCATGAAAAACAGTGTAAGCCCATTTAGGTAAACGTGCACTATTCTGCCTTTGCATTTCTGAAGTCCCCGTGACGTGGCTTTTAAAAATGACTCCAAAAGGCTGAAAAAGTAGAGCTCTGCTCCACAAAACCATGCACTAAGCCCAACCTGAATCGTGGGCAGGCTTCAGACCTCTAGGTTAACGCACAGCCATGTAACTCTTATTTTCCAACTGTCCGAGCAACTGGGGCAGGAATGAGAAGCGGAGCTCACCGGAGCCGGGCGGAGGGCTCAGGGCTTGGACAGAACAAAGTCTGCGCTCTCCGCTCTGGAGTGCCGGGTCCCACAGTGGCTGGACGAACACCTACGGAGGCCGTAGGCGGTTTTGTGGCACATCCACTGCTCGGTGACAACAGAGCCATGATGCAATGAACGTGCCTGGTTGTCAGCTCTGGTTCTGTTAAGGCAGAGTATCCTAAGACTTACCAGATTACTTACTGGTGTGAACAGTAACACCACAGCGGGAGATGCATCCATTATCTCAGGATAACACCGCAGCAAAATGTCAAGTTCCAGAGGAAAACCATGTACTCAGTTAGAATCTCTCGATTATACTAGAGAAAAATCTAATTACTGGCCTAGTTAGATTAAATTTTAACAACAGAATATGATCTCAGCCTGCAGACACCCCGCCCAAGCAGATGAAGTCTAGCAAAGTTACAAGCAACTGAAAACAGGTTCTTACAAAAATAAGTGAAGCAATGTAAGTGTAAGAAGCGTTACTACCCATATTTATCCATATCCATTCTAGATAATTATCCATAATTATCTAGAAATCTCTCCTTCAGAAACACACCCATTTATCCTCGTCTCCAGGATAAAGAATGTTAAGCAGATATGAAGACAGTATCAGGTACACCTCACAACATATAATTCACTGCATCAATAAACAAACCCAAGAACCATAAAAAGGAAAGAGCACTGAGAATACTTTTTTAAAAATTCATCACAAACATAGCAACCATTGAATTCCTCCTATAAAGCCTGCCTTTTTATATTGATGGGAGAAAGGTTAACAACTGGAAAGCAAGTCAGTGATGGAAAGGTTTTACACTCAGAACTCTAGTTCTAATTCTGGAATAATTTTTAAAATTGACACCTCAAAGGCTAACTTCTGGTTAAAGGCACACTGAAGCCCAACACAACTAAAGGAGTTGTTTCACACCAAAACAATCGGTAGAAACAAGGGAGCAAAATTCCTCAGGAGATTTAAAGTGTGGATAAACTGATGGATGTCATCGAGACTTAGGCCGCCGGGGGTGGTACTATCCTTCAGCTAAGCGTAAGGAATTCCTGCCCATCCAACCACAAAGTTTAACTGGCATTTTTTTGGATGTAACCCATTTCGTGTCCCACAGCGGGGACGCGGTAACAGCACGCTCACAGTCAGCTCCTGCCGCGCCAACGCCAGGCAGGAAGCGGTGAAGCCAGGAGGACGGTCGGAGTCCGTGCAGTTCCTCGGATGCCGTGAGCACACGGTCACCGGGCTCTTCCCAGGGCTGGGAACTGAACAAGTGACAGAAGCCAGACTTAGGATTTTTGTTCACCAAAAGTGGTATTTCTCAGGGGAAGTTTGAGACAAACGTTAAAATATCTGGGGCCATTTGGTTTCCTTCATGCCAACTCTGTGCTGTAAGCAGTCGAAAGCTTGAGTTCCCACTTACGATTGGTTTTTCCCTGTATGCAGACAGCAAAGGGGAATAAAACCTCACATTTTAAGCAATTATCATAATCGGATTTTTCAGTGAGATCACCCTTCCTCATTATCCCAAAACGCTGCAAATTACTATCCGATATGACGAACCGACTTCTGCACAGCACAAACAGTCCTGGGGCTATCCTGGAACATAACAAAACAAAACTGCCGCTTGCAAATAACAAAATCAAATCAGCATTTCTAATCCAGATGGATACATCTGGTCTAGGAAGTGAGCAAGACAACAAGGAATCTGAATTGGTCTCATCCCTGGAGTTTGGGTTCTGACCCTTGACTGATCGCTGTGTTTTAAACAAAGCAGAATTCATTAGCCAGTCCCGCCAGCTGTACAAGAGACCCAGCTGGATACCCTGTCCAGGAATTAACTACTTCTCAGAGTAAACTGGGATCAAGATGGGCTTCCAGAAGGAAGAAGTCAGAGACTAGCGTTTTATATTGATGAACAGTGGCTGAGCAGAGTTTTGGAGCCAGTCAGTGGCGATCCCTTTCCAGTTCTCGACAGCCAAGTTGCAGCTTAAGGGAGGCGAAGGAAAGGTACGTGTAAAGCGGAGAAATACTCTGGATTGCCCTCCCTCCTTCAACGAAGTCGGACACGCACAGAGGGATAAACACCTTCTGCAGGGTCCAGCGCTGTTCCACTGGCAGCGTCCCCCTCTAGCTCTAGGAAACCCCTTCACAGGGAAACTTCAGGAGACAGGCGACCTTATCGATACTGCCTTCAAACCAACAGATTCTAGAAGCCAGTGGTTACCGCAAATGCCACCAGTAATTGTGCAGAAATTCTAATCATTACGATCCTCTTCTTTTGCAAATTGTGGCTAACATCAATCATTCTGCAAAAGCTGATGAAGTCTGCGATGGCCACAGAAAGTTGCAATGGGATCATGGCTACTGTAAACGAAGCAGAAGTGCTTGAAATGGTTGAACAGATGATCCTAAATCCACACTAATTACAAAGCCTAAAGAAAACGCATCAGAATGGGCTGGCTGGCTGCTGAGGAATTTCTGGCTTACGTATCATTTTAAATAGCGACAGGCACTAAACACTAAATTTCACAGCTTTTACAAAACCTGTAGTGCAGCCAGTTTTGTAACAGATGATAAATACTTATTCCTGGATTGAGCAGTCGTTCAAGCAGGAAAAGAACTTTGTGGCCTGGCCTTCCTCAACATGAGGAACATCCTCTTTGGGTCCAGGCTCTGAAGAAATGCTTTGAAATTGCCCGCTCAATTCCTGTTCTTGCTCAGTGTGGTCCATTGGTTGTCCTCAATAAAAGGAGGCCAGAGCTGCTTCCCACAACGACCACCTTTTGGGGTGGTAGGGTTCGTCTTGCAGAAGCTCAGCGTATGTTCTATAACCACCAGGTGCTGAGCTGACAGCACGCAAAGTTACAACGGCTCGGGGTGAGAAAGCACGGTCATCTGCAGAGCAGCACTTTCAGGCTGCGTACAATTAACAAGCTCCACTGCAAGAAGATTGGAGTTTCTAGGAGTTATACGTTACTAAGAACGATTTTTTTTTTTTCCCCTCTGAGGAAGAACCATTACAATTCTAGAACAAAACCAAAAGATGACAGATCGTACATTAAACCTGTTAGAATAAACCAACAATATCCTACCATGAAATATGGAAGGGTACTCAATTCTTGTAATACCTTATTCCATAAAAATAACTGTCTTCACATTTAATGAAATCATACCAGCTGCTTCCTCCTTATTCTGCCTTTCATCATCCTGTTGCAGTTCCAACCCGGACCGTGTGCAACCTTTTTTTTTTTTTGGTTAAAAGAAGCTGCTACGCAAAATATCAGTTGCATTTCTACATCTCTCCGAAAAGAGCAGTGCGTTAGGCGAATAAGTAACCCTAAGTCTGCAGGAAAGATCATCAGTGTGACGCATCCAACGCTACTGCACTCCCCAATTGCAAGAGAGGAGAGAGCTCACAGAACCATGATTTAAAGACTAAATTATTACAAATTCTGTTGGAATTCAGTTGAGTCACAGTCATAAACTTACTATTTTTAGTATGCTAGATATAAAATCCAACCCAATCATGTAAAAAACAAAAATCTGTTACAGAAATTGCAACAACACTATGCCACCGGGTTCGGTGGCATAGTGTTGTTGCAGCCCTATGCTCCTCGAGGAGTACCAAGGACCAAACAACAACCAGATATAAAATCATCCATGGCAAAGCAAAAAGAATTTATAATGGAGTTAGGTGTTAAAAAGAAGTCGTGAATGACAGTGAAGGGAAAAACTTGATGTTTCTTTTTATGTCAAGGGGTAGTAGGTATTTCTGGGATAAGTTTCAGACATTTAGAGGATATATAATAAAAGAGACCTTTTTTTGTCTTTAAAGCTCGTGCATACTATATACAGACAAGGCAACAGAATTCATTATGGCTATAAACCAACTATTTTTTTATTTGACACTACAGATAGCTGTGTTGACAAATTAAAGTACTTTAATAATAATGGCTGCAAGCCTGCTCTTTATTAGTGACTTAATGACTTTAGAGGAAGTCATTTCTATTTCTTCAGCAAGCATCGGTCCTCAAAGTATTCCAGAAGTCCATTTAAGTGGAAAACCAGAAGAACACTCCAAATGCCCAAAGTTTTACTGATATTCAAAGCTCAGACATCTCAATACGATTCTGTTATCAGCCAACATGCTTCATGACCTGTAAGCGTTCAACATGGCAAGAGATGTAAATGCCTCCAATGCTAGAAAGGACAACTTTGAAAGTTAAACACAAAATCTTTGAGCAAACTATTTTTTGAGTGAAATAATTTTCCTCTCTGGTCAAAGATGAACTCACTAGCAAAAACCAAAAGTACTTAGTATGTTATCTTCTTAACATTTTATTCAATGTGAAAAAGTTTAAAGGACTATGGTTCTTAACTCCTTCAGATACAATACCTTATTTTATTAAATTTTAATTAAATCATGAGTTGTTACTTAGAACACTGGAAGCTAAGGATGACCTATGAGGGGAAAATAAAGTGTAACTCATTTTTATGATTCACAAAAGTAGACCAGACTCAATGATTATCACGATGAAGTTTACTCTTGCTTGTTTGCACTTGCACTTCCTAGCAGTCTCCTTGGAAGATCAGAAATCAAATTCTGGTGGTCAGTGCACCCACTAAACATATGACAGTTAAGTCACTTTTGAAAATCTGTTGACTACTCATGTCCAGAATCTCTTTTTCTAATATATGCCAACTTAAATACTCAGCTATTTCAGAATAGCAACGACGTATTAGCAAGAGATGTTGAACTGGCACAATGATATTTACAATTCCCACCTTTTGCTAGAGAGGAAGGAAAAGGATGAAAACAGGACATTCATCAGGTTAACAGGAAAAGTCGGAAAAAAGCCTGACTAAAAGTACCCAACCGTGCAATGAATATATTCCATTCAGTAGCCAGCTGGGAGACACATTTTAATCAGGTTTCTAGCCAAGACTCCAGATACCTATGTCTGTTATCATTTCTGCATTTGTTCTTTCTATTTCATATAGAATCATAGAATGTCTTGAGTTGGAAGAGACCTCTAAAGGTCATCAAGTCCAACTCCTTGCTCCTTGCATGACTACGTAAAAAAAACAACCCTATGACTAAGAGTGCTGTCCAGACGCTCCTTGACCTCTGACAGAGTTGGTGCCGTGACCACTTCCCAGGCAGCCTGTTC
>VXBL01007430.1:0-18018 GCA_013400195.1 Aramus guarauna
GAAGAACAACAGGTACCAATCACTACCACAAGGGTGCACCTGAGGCAATATTGCACCAACAGAGACTCCCTGGTTCCCATCCACAAGCTAATTCGTCAACTGGAGAGTCAGGGAATGATCAGCAGAACCTGCTCACCCTTTAACAGTCCCATATGGCCAGTGCAGAAGTCCAATGGAGAGTGGAGGCTGACAGTAGACTGTCATGGCCTGAATGAAGTCACACCACCGATGAGTGCTGCTGTGCCAGACATGCTGCGACTTCAATATGAACTGGAGTCAAAGGCAGCCAAGTGGTATGCTGATATAGCTAATGCATTTTTCTTGATCCCTTTGGCAGCAGAGTAATGACAGGGCAAGAAGAATTATTTCAAACAGAAAGAGGGTAGATTTAGATTGCATATAAGGAAGTAAGTTTCTTATAAACTCCCTTTATATATTGAAAGACCACAATAACATTTCCCCAGAACCTTCTCTCCTCCAAAGAACTCTACTTTTCACTATTCCCATGAATCAGCAAATAAATTAAAGTGGATGACATCTCAGGAGCTCAGCTAGTCCAACAGCCCAAAGTAAGACTAACTTTGAAGTTCAATCAGCTTGCTCAGACCTGCGTCTGTTTGAATTTTGAAAATTACAAAGAATTGAAGTTCTCAGATGAAAATAACTCTGGATGAGAAAGTCTAGGCTATTGATACTCTCCATCCCTCAGTCCAACTAGTCATGAGGCTGAAGACGTGTTCCCAGCAGACACACACAAAAAGCATACATATACACTACTTATATACATACATAGAAACATCACCAACAGCCTGATCCTGCTCACTGCTCTGGCTGGACAGGATGGAAGTCCACTAATAAGACTGCACGTACACATATGGACAAGGTGAATCCCTCCAGCAGCCGGACTCAGGCACTCAGCCCGCGCAGTAGTTGACCCCTGGATCCCAGTCTCCCCATTTTCTGGCTACTGGACATAGGAGCTCCTGAGACCACAGACCTACTCCAGTTGCTGGTACATCACACACACCCTAAACTGGACAGGAGTCCCCTAGTCCTGTAGCCAACTCCCTGTGCTCTCACCCCTAGCCATATCCAGGGCCTCCCACATGCAGGGCTGGCCCTTAGAGGCTTGTTCATCCAGGCCACTTCCCTTGCTCACCAGCTTGTCCAGTTTGATCTTCACTGGTGCTCACACCCTCTGGCACACCCACCCTTTCTCTACTGGCTGCTCCAGGGACACGGGGACCCTCTGCCCCGTGGTCTGGCCCCAGCTGCTGCACTCACAGGCCCGCATACACGTGTGCACAGGACAGAGAGCCCTTCAGGACAGAGCCAGGAAGGTATTTAATAGAGATGGGACAGACTGCACTGGTCAGATACATGACATGGCCACACAAGTGCATGGACGAGCCAGCTGCCTACACATGACTAGCCATTTTTAGGCCCTACCCCTCTATTTTCCCCACTCTTGTTTCCCCCTCAAATCACCTACACCCCTCCCTTGTCCTGACTTTGATTCCTCCCATAAATATCCCAAAAGAAGTGTTGTGCCACCCTGAACTGCTGCTTCCATGTATCCCAGACTGTGTCTCACTCCTTGACAGCAACCCCCTTAACCAGAGAGTTGATCTGGAGAGCTGCTCCCAATAGCTCATGATGGTGCATGTGCCACCTGGACGGTGGGACTGATGGGTCTGCCAGGACAGCTCCTTGATGTGGCTCCCCACCTCCCTTGTGCATCCCTGCAGTAGTCTGGCCTTGTGCAGATGGGCCTTTGAGGGGCTGATGACCCCTGTGATGGGCTTGGAGTAGCCTGGCAGGCTATGATTTGGGTTCCTCCTTGTGCCATTTTCTCTCTGAGCTCCTTGGTGGGTATGTAGAGGAGCTTTATCACATAACCTAACAGTAGTTGCACAACTTTCTGGGCAACCTTTTCCAGTCTATGAACAGTCTCACTGCGAACATTTTTTTTTTTCCATATGTGAAATCAGAATTTCCTTGTTTTGGGTATGCCCAAAACAGGGGACAGATTTATACTGTTTTTTTTTGTTTCACATGCTGACAATTTGCATTCAATGTTCAGATAATATTGGATATTATCAAAGCTAATCTCCAAATATTTTGTACTGTATTTTTTTTTTTTATTTTTGCTTAACTGTTCACTCAATGTCTGTTGAATCATTTAATCATAAACAGAATATCCTTCTATATAGCAGCACTGCACTGATCAATAAATACAAGAAAAGGAATAGGTTACGTGTTTGCTAGATTCTTCCCAGAAACTGAGAAATCTGTTAATTAATGCTGACGACAGCAAACTGAAGAAACATCCTTTATGATGCCAATGCAATGAAATATTACATTTTTATAATTGCAGCCAATGCACTGCTTTTACTATTCCAAGTTGAGTACAGGGAATCTTTAAAGACAATTCACTATAACTGCTGGCCACACTTATAGAGAAAATAATGCAGTTACAGAAGAGTAAATCTCACTGTCTCACTGCAGCTAAATTGTGGCTTCCACAGTATGCTGCCTTAAAAAAAAAAAAAAGTCTTTGGAAAAAAAAAAGAGCATCTTTGCATGTGACATCAAGTTTCATTAATATTTTTTTCTTCAAATTTCTGAATTCCATTTACTTCAAAGCCATAATTTTTTCCCTTAACTTGAGATGTAATTTATGGTTTTCCTATATCTAATTAGCTTTAAATTTGATTGCCTCCATTTAAAAGGAAGGAAAGAAGCTATTAATTATAGGCTGAAACCCAGAGTGTTGGGAACATCAATACCAAAACTATAAAGCCTTATCCATGCATTTTGGAAGTGGAACAAATTTTATATCCATTAACATGGCGACAACATATTGACTGTCTACTATGATATTATTAAAATGAACTGAAGTTTCTAGATCTGGGAAAAGGCTTGCCTGAAGTCAATTTCTCTGTAGGTCCAGCATGACTCTTAAAGAGTTTAGAAATAAACTAATAATTTCTGTGGATGACATTTTTCCTTTTTTAAAAAGCACAGATCAAAACAGATTGGGAGGGTATCAAGGATGATAACAAAGACTGATCCTGTGAGGCCCACCTCTTCTGTCAACAGGACATTGAAACTGTTAACATTAGTGCAAATACATTAATGCTTGCTGCTAAAGAGAAACATTTAATATTTTGAAACTGAAAAGGCAGCAAGGAAGTTTATATCAATGTGTAAGTTTTAAAAATGTTTGTGTTACCTATGTACTACCCCATCATCCTCCTCTCAAATGCATTTACTTATTTTCATTTTCTCTCTTCTATGCTGAATTACATATGGGGCAAAACAACCCCCACCAAATTCTCTTCAGATGATTGTTAATTGTTTAATTATCTGATAAAAATCATTTAGCCAAAAGAAAAGTGATATCATGTGACTAACATGACCAGTGACAACACAACACCACAACATAGCCTGAAATGGGGCGCAGATTATGCTTCCTTACAGTGGTAAATCTGCACACACGTGCTATAGTACACCACCTATTTCTCACCTGTGATGTTAGGACTATAAATGGAAGACTTACAGAATTAGCTGGTAATTATTTTTTGAAGAGTCATTTCCAGTATATCTGTGATAGATCAAAATATTTATTAATGCAACAGAAATGAAAGCAAGTATTTTCTGACAAATTCAAGGCAAGCTTTGCAGTATTGCTGGGGCATGGTGTCTTTATCTGTCCCCAGTTGAAGCATCTGTGTACTGCCGTGCAAATGAATCAATTTGTTCTTTGGAATAGCATTCTGCAGGGCCTAAAAGGAAAGGTTTTTATGATTTAAAGTCTGTAATGATAAATTCCTACTCCTGAGTACTTCTTGTTTGCAACTTATACTATTAACTTAGCTGTTATTAACTTAGCTATTATTTCAAAGCTAACTACTTAGTGGTGAGCTGAAGGAAAAATATATATACATGTATAATAACTATGAGGCCTGTATCTCGTGGTATGCCCCAGGGATCAGTACTGGGTCTGGTCTTATTCAACATATTCATCAATGACCTGGGCGAGGGGACAGAGTGTACCCTCAGCAAATTCACTGATGATACCAAACTGGGAGGAGTGGCCAACACAGCAGAAGGCTGTGCTGCCATTCAGCGAGACCTGGACAGGCTGGAGAGTTTGGCGGAGAGGAACCAAATGAAGTTCAATAAGGGCAAGTGTAGGGTCCTGCACCCAGGGAAGAGCAACCCCAGGCACCAGCACAGGTGAGGGGTTGACCTGCTGGGCAGCAGCACTGCAGAGAAGNATGCGCAGTGACAGGACAACAGGCACAAACTGGAACACAGGAAGTTCCATCCCAATATGAAGAAAAACTTCTTCACTGTGAGGGTGACCGAGCACTGGGACAGGCTGCCCAGAGAGGTTGTGGAGTCTCCTTCTCTGGAGAGATTCCAAACCCACCTGGACACGATCCTGTGCAACCTGCTCTGGGTGATCCTGCTTTAGCAGGGAGTTGGACTGGATGGTCTCCAGAGGTCCCTGCCAACCCCCACCAGTCTGGGATTCTGTGAACTATTGTTGAAGCTAATGGTGGAGAGATTTTTGTGATTTGGGATCATTGATGCTGCAGATTCTGATTTATATTCAGATAACAATATGACTAAGAAGTATTCATACTAGTTGATCTGTAACTGCTGAACAGCACATTTCAGTGTGACACAGTCACTACAACTCTCTCAGCTGATTTGAATTCAGATATGTGATATTCCCCAGCTTCTTTTAGGGTCTCACCATGGAATTACATGTCTTACTTCACCCCTATTGCAGCTCTACCACAGACTCTGCCACTTCCTGTGGGGGTGTAATGCTGGTAAAATAAAGATATTTAAAAAAAAATAAAATCAAGAAATAGCGTTACACAGTAAGACACAAAGCTTAATCAAGCCTTTAGGTGACCATCTTATTTTGATCAGCTGGTAGAGTAGTTGATCCATTGCAAAAGAGTATTTCCTGGAAGTATTATTGGATGTCAGCATTCTCTTGACTACCCTCTTCTGATGTACTTCACATTATGTGACAGCATAAAATAAAACAACGTCCTCAAGCTTTAATATATGTTTTCCTTAATTCATATTCTTCCAAGGAATATTGTCCTTCTGAAGAATTTAAAAAATATATATAATTGTAGCAGATGGTTGCACTTTGACAAAGATATGCTATGACAAAATAAATATCTCTATGCCTTTCAAAAGCAAAATTTCTGATGTGTCCAGACAGAATACTGACCATCTATAATGTGTAAGCAATTACTTTGGACAAGGCACAAACAGAAGTAAAGAAATGCAATAATTGTTGAGAAATTATGAACTCAAAAGTGACAGTGATATACTAGAAGAACTCAGTGCTCAGAAGGCCTATAATTCATATTTCTACAGGGATTTGTAAATTAGTGTTGTAACATAGTAGAATACAGCCTCACTAGAGATTCCATTCAGAGAGTACTTGAACTTTAATGTAATGGGCTTCAGTGAAATACTCCCACTATCAAATTATCAGAATGGCTCTGGGATAACTTGGCTTCCTTTAGCTTAGACTGTAACTTCAACATGATACTGAACATTGCATGATATATATTAGGTAGGATATTACATCACTGTGATGTTGTGTTTAGAAGGCTCTCAAATTAAACCAGTTTTAAACTTTATAATAATACATTGCTAAATTAATTCATTAGTAACATACTCCATTGTATGGTTAGTTCTTGCACATTTTAAAAATTTTCATCACATATACAAAACTGTTAGCCTGAAAATGTCACAGCCCAAATTAGCTGTGACTATACAATATCACAAAGCTGGTGTAATAAAGTTAGTGCTGATGGCTGTCATCCTTCATGGTTCTTAGTTGCAGACAACAAAACAATGAGTCACTTACATGTGAGAAACTTGATAAAAGAATGGGTAATATTCTTATTTTATTGGGAACATCCTGAGATCCCTCCAGGGGAAAATGGATTGGGCCTTCACAAAAAATATACGAAGACACATATTTAGCTCAGATAGTCAGTGAACTCTAGATTTGCAGAAGATGCATCATCCTAAGGCATCCAGTAGTCTGTAGATATTATCAAAAGGTTTTTGAACAGAATAGAAATCAGGCTTCAGATAAGTATTTTTCCTGGATTATCTGACATCTCCATCTGTTATGTCACATTTGTATTAAGGAGGCTGTTTAAAATGCAAAGGGTCTCTTGGCCTCTAAGGGTGATATAGTGAATCACTTATTATTGCAATGCCAAGCAATGAACAGAAAAGATATATTTTACTAGCATGTTCTTGAAAAAAAACCTGAGAGGAATGGTGGATACCAGAAGGGTGTAGTGCCAGTCAAGGAGTTTTCAACAAGCCAAAGAAATGGATCTTATGAAGTTGAACAGAGAGAAATGCAAAGTCCTGCAGGTGGGAAGGACTAATCCCCTGCACCAGTACACACTGGCGGCTGACTGGCTGGAAAGCAGCCTTGCAGAGAAGGACCCGGGTGTCCTACTGGATGAGAAGTTGAACCTGAGCCCTAAGAGGAAAGAAGGGCAATGGTATCCTGGGCTGCATTAAGCGGAGTGTTGTCAGCAGGTCAAAGGAGGTACTCAGTGCTCAGCACTGGTGAGGCCATGTCTGGAGTTCTGTCCAGTTCTGGACTGACCAGTACAAGATGGTCACGGGCATACTGGAGCATGTCCAGTGAAGGACCACAAATGTGATGAAGAAACTAGAATGTTCCAGTCCCTTCCTCTTCTATGAGGAAAGGCTGAGAGAGCTGGGACTGTTCAGTATGAGGAAGAGAAAGTTCAGGGGCTACCTCATACGTGTATATAAATAACTGATTGGAGGACAGTAAAAAAGAAGGAGTCAAATTCTCCTCGGTGCTGCCCAGTGGCAGGAGGAGAGGAAATCAGCACAAACTGAAATAAAGGAATTTCATTTAAACATGAGAAAAGTCTTTTTTATGGTGATAGGGATCAAACACTGGATCACATTGCCTAGAGAGATTGTGGAGTCCACATCCTTCAAGACACTCACAGCCTGACTGGACAGTGGGCAGCCTATTCTAGCTAGCCCTGCTTTAAGCACAGAGGTTGAACTAGATGATCTCCAGAGGTCTGTTTCAACCTTAACCATTCCATGATTCTGTGATTCTATGAAATATCAGGAATTATAAGTCCAGCTTGTAAAAATATCTATAAACAAATAACCATCCTGGTTTTGAGAGCACATATTACTTTATTTTTGTTCTCCAAACCTTGAAATTAATTTTAAATTTCACCAACAATTTGAATCTGAAAAAGTTCCTCATTCAAACCCATGCTTTAAATTATAATAGGACAATGACTCATGTAATGATCAATAGTTTGAGATCAGTCCCATGAGTACACTGAGATAATCCTGTAGTAGCTCCCAGCTAGTGGAGCACTGGTCCTTGGACTAGCAGGTCTTCAATTCGAATACTATCACTTTTCCCAAGAATTTGTTAAGAGCATTCAGTTCTGGGATATCCCTGAGTACTTGGGACATTGGGAACATTATGAACAGCAGAAACGAAATAAAAGAATTTCAGAAGAATGGCTAATACTAGATGCCACCGTTCTACTGGAGTCTAGTACTTTCATAAATCTTTCTTGTTTGAAAAGGTCTTAACAGGTAAGACATCACCTGAGCCACCAATAATAAAGTCCTTAGTCCCTAATAAAAGAGGACAGTGATAGTAGGAATGACTATTTGTCCAAAGCAGAGATCCTAAACAATGGCAAGAATAGTAAATGAAGAAAATTAGAAGGGAATCTAGAAAAAAAATTAAACACCAAACCAAAAATACCTCTTCCTCAAAAAGTCAGTCAATAAATCAGACATATATTTAAAATAATATCCTATTGCCTTCAGTTGGTTTCAAGTTACATTGAAATTTAGATGTGGAAGTGATTAACCTCAACAATGCTTTTTTTCATTTATATTAGACTCAATATTCAGCTGAAAGCTTATAATGCCCAGAGCACAGTAGTAGCAGACATCATCTGAAGAAGCAGCAGGGAGCAAATGTTCTAATCAAACTTATACTCTAGACTCATGCATTTCCTTTGGGAAGGAGGGGGCATTCAGACAGCGGGTATCTCTGATCCAAAACCTTATTAGCATCAGCTTCAAACATCTTCTCCGGCTCACTTGCCTTCATAGACTGTACACTGATCCATCCCCTTTCTTTTATTTGTAATTTATGTTGGCATCAAAAACCATAGAGTGAGGTAACAATCATTCATGGCCAAAGTACAAGAAAGTTCTCCACATGCTGCTTGTACTCAAGACCAAGGAAGATTGACACAATGACAGGGAGCCATCCAGAGACATTCAATTTATCTTTGAGAGAAATGAGAAAGAGATTTTCTGGGGATTTCCTAGTCTGTCCCCTTTTTTAATACAACTCATATTTACCTGCAAAGATATCATTAGTTTTCGGCAGAACTATTTCTTCGGTGAAGGACAACACACCATGTAAATTTAGAGTGTCAGTGGGTCTGCAGGAAAGTGGCTTGCGGGCTGAAGGTCACACAAAGATGTGAATTTAAATTAGCAATATTCAAATGAGGTTGCAAATTGATGTCAAACAGAAAATGAGTATAAACCTGAAGCAATGGAAGATAAAGATTAGGATGTGCGGAACTGAGAGAAGATGATTGGAAGGAGCAAGAGAGGTAATTTAATTTCAAATAAAGTATCATAAAACTTTGTGGCAATTATTATTCCTATTTGACAAGAATGCCTTCAGAGGGTCACAGAGAAAACATGCCATATGAAGAAATATGTTATGAATATTGAGACAGATTTCAGTTCATGTATGTCTTAAAACAGGTTGTTGTTGTTTGGTCCTTGTTGCTCCTCGAGGAGCATAGGGCTGCAACAACACTATGCCACCGAACCCAGTGGGATAGTGCTGTTGCAATTTCTGTAACAGATTTTGTTTTTTACATGATTGGGTTGTTAGCCCAAAACAAAACCCCCAACCTGGAGGGCCAGGGTGCAACATTTTAGTCTGGCCCGACAAGGCACGCAAGCCACCACACCACGACAAGGTAAGTTGCACCAACTAGTGGTGGCTTAAAACAGGTGATATGTTTTAATTCAGCTGACACAGTATCTTCTTACAGTTGTTTTTAAGAAAGGAATTTGTCCCTGATTCCTAGTGTTACGGAATAATATAATGCAGCTTTCTCTAACAGACCCACTGACCTTCCCCAAAGTGACTGGTAGGGTTCTGGTGTGCTAGGGTATTGAAAGTAAACATTAGTGCTCACTGCCTTATTTTGTGCAACCATTAAAACTAAGCCATATCTAAGCCTTTTTCAGACTAAATGGAAAGAAAGGTGCAGCTGCTGTTCTAACACACAGATCAATACCCTCTCTGTGTGTGACATCACTGGTGACAACAGCACCTAAATGATTTCCAGTGCTTATTAAGGTAGAGATGTGCGATGTGTAGGATAAAAGAAATTCATATATCATTTTAAAAATGGGGATGAGTGGGCTGCTAGTGAATAAAAGCTGTGCACGCAACCCCACAATAACCTTTTCCTGTTCTGCCATTAGTTACTAACAGCCAGCTGGCTCTTCCCTAATTCCACTCTCTAGCGAATTCTGCACACCGTTAAAGTCAGATAGCACAGGCGGTTTAAACTTAGTAGAGCTATGATCCTTTTATACTGCAACAAGATATTATCTTTCTCTCTCTTAGTCATTTAAAGGCATCAAATTTATACATAAGTAAAACAGTGGCTTTTTCTAATAAAATCCTCTAGAAGTTAGCTCAGAACTTTTCTGTATTGCCTAGGTTTATTGAATTATTTTTTCTGACTTTTAAGAATGGTTTCAGAAGGGCGTTGCTTTTTTTTACTATTTTTTTTCTTTTAGCTATAAAGATTAATGTAGACCATAAGAAATAAATATTGATACATAAAAATAGTCTATGACCTTCTTAAGAAGGCCTGCCTTTATTAAAAAAAATCTACTGAAGTCAAAAGAACTTCATATTCCATATGACTTATTTATAGGCTGAGATGGAGAAAGCAGCAAAGAGTATTAATAGGATGCGGTCCAGGGGGAAGTAGACTCACAGAGCTGTATCTCCTCCAAGAGCTATCCTACCTAACATTAATTATTTTAAAATTTGCGTCTTCATTTAAATGTTAGCATAACAGGAAAAGAATAAACTTTTGGCAGTACAGATTAAATGTTTCTTTACTTTACTGTTCCCTTATGTAAGTATTCCCATATAAGATGGGATTTTTCATATGAAGTGTAGTGCTTCAATCTGTCTCCAGCGTGGGAACAGCATACAATAAAAATAGAAAACTCCCTGGCAAGGTCTCGTCTCTTCTTTCTCTTTTCTTATGGTATTATGCAGAAAAAAAGACAAAGCCATAGCTGCATTTGATTGCAATGGTGTTAGCTGGGTTATTATTACAGAATTTTCTTTGTCAGAGGAAAAGATTTTTTTTTTTTTTAATTAATGTTATTTTATACTGAACAGAAAGCAATATAGTAATGCTTCAATAAGTGGGGGAAAATTCTATTTTGTGCTCTAGTATCTAAGCACAACATGCACAATCTAAAACATGCTTAATGTGCCCCCTTGTGCTCAGGAATTAACAACAGGTAGTAAATTTCTGACTTAACTATGAAATTCCTCACTTTTGCTCTTTTGAAAAAAAAAACTGTTAACTTTTGAATGTATTTTTACCAGGTCAGTTAATACAATGGATTTACCAAGGAGTCCAAGAATGCTAAAATGAAGTACTTTTATTTTGAGAGCATGATGAGCAGACAGAGATATGAAAGTAAGAGGTGAGGGATACATCTGATACCAGCAAGAATAGTAACTGTTGGTATTATCTACTTCTGACAGATAAAATACACTTATAACTGTACTTTAGGTGAGAATCTGAAAGGTCAAGCAGAACACTGACAACTCTTGAACATTTCATTCTTAATTAGTCATTTTCTTCTGCAACATAAATGCCAACTAATTTACAAGTTATTTATAAATATATATATTTAGTAGCATTAGAGGAGAAGAAAATAAGCATTTTTATTTCAAATCATGGTCTAAATTCATATGCGGCACCATTAAATCCACAGTAGTTATTTGAATAATGTGCAGAACTGTACTTTTGATTTCTCACATTAACAAATAATATATCTATGAATTATACACTTTCTTATTGTGCAAAACTTATATTGTACAGGCATAATATATATATACCACTCTTCATAATTATTCTATCACGGATAGAACGAATGGAGCATTGTTCAGTTTGTTTCTATTAAAGTACAACACAGGGAAAAAAAAAAAAAGCCCCAAGCTATAAGCATTGCCAATAAGAAGTAAGGAACAAATCCTAGAGGCAGATTATGCAGCAAAAGACCCAGACTTGCAGGGAAAAAAAAAAACAAAAAACCCCCAAACCAACCAACCAACCAACCAAACAACAACAAAAAAACCCCAACCAATAAACCAGGAAAAAAAAAAAGCAACATAAACCCCCAAAAGTATATTCTTTTTATGTTTGGGACCTGATGTTTCCAAAGAAACATTTTATTCCTGGAGAAGATAAAGCATAACTTAACAATTAGTGTATAACCAAATGTTATGGTCAAGGACCAAGGTACTATTTGAAATGTGAAACAGTTTATCTCTAAACTAAGAGGTTGTTAGAAGATAACCCCTTACTGTAAACATAGTCAGGCCTTTTGAATTTCCACCTGTATCATAAAATCATAGAATCATAGAGTAGTTTGGGTTGGAAGGGACCGTTAAAGATCATCTAGTCCAAATACGCACACTCCCCATGATAAGCAGGGACATCTTCAACTAGACCAGGTTGCTCACAGCCCTGCCCAACCTCACCTTGAATGTTTCCAGGGATGGGACATCTGCCACCTCTCTGGGTAACGTGTTCCAGTGTCTCACCGATCTAATTGTGGATAAATTTCTACCTTATATCTAGTCTGAATCTACCCTTTTTTAGTTTAAAACCACTACCCCTTGCCCTATTGCAACACGCCCTACTAAAAAGTCTGTCCTCATCTTATAAGCCCCCTTTAAGTATTGAAAGACCGCAATAAAATCTCCCTGGAGCCTTCTCTTCTCCAGGCTGAAACTCTCTCAGCCTTTCCTCATAGGAGTGGCACTCCAGCCCTCTGATCATTTTTGTGGCCCTCCTCTGGACCCGCTCCAACAGGTTCGTGCCTTTGCTGTACTGAAAAGCCCAAGCTGGACACAGTACAACTGGTGGGGTCTCAGAAGAGTACAGGTCCCTTGATCTGATGGCCACACTTCTTTTTATGCAACTACCATGATTTAATGAGACCCTGAGCTGCCCTGCCTCCTGGCTCACCCTCCAGCTATCTACACAGCATGACATCATATAGTATGGAATATCCCTTTGGCCACTTTGGGTCAGCTGTCCTGGCTGTGTCCTCTCCCAGCTTCCTGGGCACCCACCACCTTCTCGTTGGCAGGGCAGCGTGAGAAGCTGAAAAGTCCTTGACTGCTTGGCAACAACTAAAAATATCAGTGTGTTATCAACATTATTCTCATACTAAATCAAAAATACAGCACAATCTTCTACTACTCTCTTCTACTAAGAAGAAAATTAACTTTACCCCTGCTGAAAACAGGACAGCAGCCCAGGACATGGTTGCCTTTCTGGGCTATGAGCACACACTGCCGGCTCATGTTCGGCTTTTCATCCAGCACTACCCCCAAGACCTTTTCCACAGGACTGTTCTCAATGGTTGCCACTTCAAGGATTGCACGTTGCCAACTATACACAAAAAAGAACATACATTATGCATGAAATTATCTTTATGGAGTAGTGTAGTGCAATTCATTGCAAGTAGTATCTGGATTCCATTTCTCTTTAGGAAACAGTAGAATTTTAAAGAACTTGGATGAATTGTATAAAATTTATGAGCAGATTTTGGCCTCTTCAGGAACCTGCTTGGTAGAGTGCCATGGGACAAAGCCCTAGAGGGAAGAGGGGCCCAAGACAGCTGGCTAGTATTAAAGGGTCACCTCCTCCAAGCTCAGGAGCGATGCATCCCAACAGAGAGGAAGTCAGGCAAAAATACCAGGAGGCCTGCATGGATGAACAAGGAGCTCCTGGGCAAAGTGAAACATAAAAAAGAAGCCTACAGAGGATGGAATCAGGGACAGGTGGCCTGGGAGGAGTACAGAGAAACTGTTCAATCAGCCAGGGATCATGTTAGGAAAGCCAAAGTCCTGATAGAATTAAATCTGGCCAGGGATGTTAAGGACAACAAGAAAAGTTTCTATAGGTATGTTAGTGATAAAAGGAAGACAGGGGAAAATGTGGGTCCCCTCCAGAATGAAACAGGTGACCTGGTTGCCCAGGATATGGAGAAGGCTTAGGTACTCAGTGGCTTCTTTGCCTCAGTCTTCACCAGCAAGTGCTTGAGCCACACTGCCCAGGTCACAGAAGGCGAAGGCAGGGACTGGGAGAATGCAGAACCACCCACTGTAGCAGAAGACCAGGTTCGAGTATATCTAAGGAACCTGAAGGTGCACAAGTCCGTGGGAACTGGCGGATGAAGTGGCTAAGCCACTCTCCATCATATTCGAGAAGTCCTGGCAGTCTGGCGAAGTTCCCACTGACTGGAAAAGGGGAAACATAAGCCCCATTTTTTAAAAAGGTGAAAAAAGGAAGACCCAAGGAACTGCAGTCCGGTCAGTCTCACCTCTGTGCCTGGCAAGATCATGGAGCAGACCTTCCTGGAAACTATGCTCAGGCACATGGGAAATAAGGAGGTGATTGGTGACAGCCAACATGGCATCACTAAAGGCAAATCATGCCTGAAAAATTTGGTGTCTGTGTAGGATGGGGTTATAGCATTGGTGGATAAGGGAAGAGCAATTGACGTCATTTGCCTGGACTTGTGGAAGGCATTTGACACTGTTCCACACAACATCCTTGTCTCTAAATTAGAGAGACATGTATTCAATGGATGGACCACTTGGTGGATAAAGAATTGGCTGGATGGTTGCACTCCAAGAGTTGTGGTCAACAGTTCAATGTCCAAGTGGAGACCACTGATGAGTGGCATTCCTCAGGGGTCGATATTGGGAACCGGCACTGTTTAACATGTTTGTCAGTGAAATGGACAGTGGGATCGAGTGCATTCTCAGCAACTTTACCAATGACACCAAGATGTGTGGTGGGTCAACACACTGGAGGGAAGGTAATCAGGTCTAGTGGACGATGTCCTGCCCATGGCAGGGGAGTTTGGAACTAGATGATGTTTGTGGTCCCTTCCAACCCAAACCATTCTATTAATCTATGATTCTATGAAAATAGGATACTCCATTTCATCAGTGTCATCAGAAACATCCTTCATTCTGGTTTTGCTCTTTCCATCTGCAAAGGGCATCAGATGTTGATTTTTGCATATCTGTAGAGTATAGTGTACACAAAACAACTGTGATTGTTCTAATAAAGTGATTTCACAAAGTAATTTGAATATGATCTATATTTACTCCACTAAATCAAATTACTTCATCACATTTTTGTTCTATACACTACTTTGAAGAGTTAGCCATCTTATATTTGCATGTAGTTTATCCTGTCATCCATGAAAAGTATTCATGCTGTGTGTACATACGTGATGAAACCCATGGTTTGACTATAATTTATCTGTGTTATACTATTACTTTCTGCCTCCAACTACAGGTAATAGTTCACATGCTTCAATTAACTAAAATGTGTAGCAAAAATTCCCCAAAACATTTCAATTAAATTACACCAAATTGAATGCTGAGTGTAAAGAAGAAATGTTTTATATATTCTAAATGTGGGCTAAGTGTCTGAGGGATTTCCTAAAGCTCCATATATTCATCTCAACTCCATCTCCCTAGCTGTTTGCACTTTAGGGTTCTACCCTAGCACAAAAGTGTCAGAGCTTTAGGAAACACTTCTCTCTTTTCCTCTTAACTCATCACAACTAAGACAATAAAAAATGTTAGAAAAAGAGTGTTTTAATAAAATTATGAGAGTTGTTTTAGAGCATTAAGTAATGCAGTTATTCTGAATTAGATACAGATACATATCCTGAAGTAAATATAGGTGCTATCAGGTTTTTCACCTCCTGAAGTTCCTAGCTTTGCTCTCAAGAAGTATTATCCTGCTTGTCAAAAATATCTCAAAGAGGAATCATTAATACTACTGCTTTTCTAAAGTTTAATGTAGTGCAAGAGAATATTTTCCTATTGATTGACTGACTGGATTGCAGTAAAACTCGACCAAAAACCATAAAGACAAAAAAATGCATTCATATTTCCTCACATGCAGCACAGATTAAGGGAAGTGAGATTGGGAGGGAAGGCTGCGTAAAAGCAAAAAGAAAATAATACTAAAGAAAATAGGCAGATGTCTAATACCAGACCCATTAAAAAAGAAAAATGTGAAGTTATTGATTCGCATGGTTGGAAGAGTTAGAAGAGACCTACAACGATCATCAAGTCTGACTGTCTGACCACTTCAGGGCTGAGTGAGAGTTAAAGCATCTTACTAAGGGCATTGTCCAAACGCCTCTTAAACTCCGATATGCTTGGGGCATTGACCACGTCTCCAGGAAGCCTGTTCCAGGGTTTGACCACCCTCTCGGTAAAGAAATGCTTCTAATGTCAACACTGAACCTCCCTTGGTGCAGGTTTGAACCATTGCCACGCATCCTGTCCCTGGATCCCAGGGAAAGAGCTCAGCACCCCTCTCTCCTCGTCCCCTCCTCAGGAATCTGTAGAGAGCAATGAGGTCACCTCTCAGCCTCCTTTTCTCCAAACTAGACCAATCCAGAGTCCTTAGCTGCTCCTCACAGGACATGCCTTCCAACCCTGTTACCAGTTCGGTTGCCCTTCTCTGGATGCACTCAAGTACCTTCAGATCCTTCTCAAATTGTGAGGCCCAGCACTGCACGCAGTACTCCAGATGAGGCCGCACCAATGATAAATACAGCAGGATGATCCCCTCTCTTCACAAGCTGGTTGTGCTGCGTTTGATGACCCCCAGGATGGGGTTTTCCCTCTGGGCTGCCAGCGCACACTGCGGGCTCACACTGAGCCTGCTGCTGACCAGCACNGGGCTGCCAGGGCACACTGTGGGCTCACACTGAGCCTGCTGCTGACCAGCACCCCCAGAGTCCATTCTGCAGCGCTGCTCTCCAGCCACTCCTCTCCCAATACATGCTACTCCAGTGTCCAGTGTTACTCCATCCCAGGTCAGAATGCCATACTTGGCCTTATTAAATTTCATGCCATTGATAACTGCCCAATGCTCTGATCTCTCTAGATCCCTCCTCTTGTCCCTTGAGAGAGTCAACAGCCCCTCCCAGTTTAGTATCACCAGCAAACTTGCTAATGGTATGTTCAGCTCCTGGATCCAGACCATTGATAAAAAGATGGAACAGAGCTGGCTCTAGAATTGAACCCAGAGTAAAACCACTGATGACTGGTCACCAGCCAGATGTAGCCCCGTTGACTGCAACCCTTTGAGCCCTGCTGTTCAGGTAGCGACTCTTCTTGCTAAAAGTTGCATTTTATATACAAAATCTTCTCTTTAGGATTCTAATGAAGTATTGTGTGATCTATTTGGTGTAGTTACACTCCCTTCCTTCAGCAAACTATCTCATTAGGAATAATAGATTGGATTCTGCCATTTAAAATAACTACTCTGACATACAAATTCATAACCATAAAATAAAAGCTAATTTAACAAATTCAGGTTGTGTACCTGTCAAAACCAAGGTATTCATATAACAAAGAAGAGCTGATAATAGAAAATTAAAGTTGATTGGAGGTGCTTATAAATTATAAAATGGAAGCACTTGAGAAAATTGTGCAAGAATTGTGTATCCTCTTTTGTACAAAAAAAAGTGTGTGATCTTGTAATTAATTACTAAATTCTTATGCAAATGCACAAGATAGCATGTTGAAGTTGCAGAAGCATTAATTCTGACATTTCCAAACTCTGACTACTTGACTTTGTAATCCTAATATTCTCTTTAACATCTTTTTCAAATATAACTTTCCACAACTTTGAAAGTACTTTAAGCATTAAAAAAAAATGGTGACACTGAAGTTTTCAAAACCACTTGGGATAATAAGGAAGGGACCATATTTGATAATAATAATCTCTGTTTCCACAGATAGAGAAGTAATAAGAGTTGATGTCTATGATGACTTTATCTGCAGAAGGGGACTCACAGTTCCATTTTTACATGTAGGTCTTGGAGCTATTTGCGGACAAGTAAATAAGGACATAAATAAGACCAGATTTATAAGGAAAACCTTTTTAGATGACCTTCTAACAGGTAAACCATCTTTAGCTCTTGAAGTAGCAATCTAGCACTGGAGATGAGCTTCTTGCCTGAAATAGAAACATAGTTACTCAATAACTGAGTTTTCTTTTTAAAAGACTAAAAGTATTTCCTTTATTTGAAACTGTAAAATACTAGACACGATTGTAATCAGGCAGAGAAAAAAAAGTGTCAAAGTGCAGAGAACAAATATTGAAAAGTTCAACCAAACAGATTTAAGTCTTGAAAAGGTATAATTGAACTTATATACAAATTCTGGGTTGTGTTTGGTTTGGTATTTCATGAGAAGTTTTTCACAATTTGAACTTTAAACTTACCCATAAACCCAAACAAATGAAGTATTAAATAACTATAAAACCTGAAATGAGTCCAAGTAAATAAATATATGCAATTAAATAGAGTTTTTCTTACTGAAAACTGGGAAACTGAGGGCAAATATATATTTTTTTCTAACACAAAATAAAGAAAATGAAAGTTTTGACTCCAGTAGACTATGACTGTAATGTTTTAAAATTAATTATATCCCTTGAAAGGAAGGGAAGGGAAGGGAAGGGAAGGGAAGGGAAGGGAAGATGCATACAACTTATTGGTGAAAAAACATGGGAGGCT
>VXBL01007431.1:0-34374 GCA_013400195.1 Aramus guarauna
AAGGCTCTGAAGAGGGATCTGGATAAGCTGAATTAATGGTCTGAGGCCAATTGTATGAGTTTCAACAAGGTTAAGTCGTGGGTTACAACATTTGGGTTACAACAACCCCATGCAATGCTACAGGCTTGGGGAAGAGTGGCTGGAAAGCTGCCTGGTGGAAAAGGACCTGGGGGGGGTGGNAGGTGGCCAGGAAGGCCAACAGCATCCTAGCTCGTATCAGAAACAGTGTGGCCAGCAGGACCAGGGAAGTGATCATCCCCTTGTACTCGGCAGTGGTGAGGCCACACCTTGAATCCTGTGTTTGGTTTTGGGCCCCTCAGTACAAGAAAGACATTGAGGTGGTGGAGTGTGTCCAAAGAAGGGCAACAAAGCTGGTGAAGGGTCTAGAGACCAAGTATCATGAGGACCGGCTGAGGGAACTGGGGTTGTTTAGTCTGGAGAAAAGGAGGCTGAGGGGAGACCTTATCACTCTCTCCAACTACCTGAAAGGAGCTTGTACCCAGGTGGGTGTTGGTCTCCTCTCCCAAGTAACAACTGATAGGACAAGAGGAAATGGCCTCAAATTGTGCCAGGGAAGGTTTAGATTGGATATTAGGAAAAATTTCTTCACTGAAAGGGTGAAATGTTGGAACAGGCTGCCCAGGGAAGTGGTTGAGTCACCATCCCTGGAGGTATTGAAAAGACATGTGGATGTGGTGCTTAGGGATGTGGTTTAGTGCGGGACTTGGCAGTGTTAGGTTTACAGTTGGACTTGATGATCTTAAAGGTCTTTTCCAACCTAAACGATTCTATGATTCTAAATTAAGTAACTGTAATAAAAGAGGCTTGATTTTGGCTGCAAAAGAAAGTGACCACAACATTGTGTTGCTGTTGTTCTGTAAACCTTCGGGACAGTCATCTAAGCTGAGCCTTGGCTGTGGTAGCTGCAGTCAGTATCAGAATAGTTTTACTTTGAACTTGTTTTTCCTTTGCTTGGCGAGTAGTGTCAGGAAAATTCGCCCACCTTCCTTTTATACTCCAAAGGGATAAAGTATCCAAGAAGAAATCCATAGAATGCACATCCAAGAGAAGCAAACAGATTTTTCAAGTACAATAAACCAGAGTATTTCAAACAAAAGAATCAAAATACACAGATGTGTGTCCTGATGGTGGGAAAGATTTTACATAGCATTCTCACAGCATATATATATATATATACACACTCACCTCCTCCTTCACCAGTTCCTTTCTCCAAAACTAAGCTGTATTTCATTCATGTTATTTTGGAGGTTTCCAGATAATGTTGCCCACAAAGCCCTCTGCATTTGGAATGCAGTAGTGGTTCGTGAATGACCTTTTCGTTACGTTCACTAAGCAGGATCTTGATCCAAGCAGATTCTTTGGCTTGGGCTCACTCCACTCTCCCCTGTGCTTTGAACAAACCACTTCCCCAGGCTCAGAGGGCCATAACTTTGGTTGTTTGAAAAACTCATTTAACACAATTGATTGTAACATTCTCTCTCCCTTTTTCCCCCATCATAACTTCCTGATTGCTGTTCATCTGTACCAGATGTGTGCTTTACATTTCCAAACTATGTAAACGTGTTGCCCCAAATGATTCTCTCTCTATTCCCGTCTGCTGTATTTTTATATTTACAGTAGCAAGCTAACTCGTATAGTACAACATACATTTAACTACAGGTCTGGAAAAGCAATGGGGAATTCTTCTCTTAGAGGTGCAGTTCTTGCCATCTGTAGTCATATCAGTCCTGTCTTCAAAAGCATCTGACTACGAAAGCTACACAAGGCAGCCTTAGACAGAGCAGCCTCTGAGGAAAATTTGAGGTACTGCCGAGAGTAATAGTACTGACTAAGCAGATGGCACCCTTTGCTCTGAATCATTCCTAAAGCCATACGCTACCATGGTGCAAGGGTGACAATGTCATCCTGTGTGACATTCTTCTAATGAGATAAACATCAGTGACAGTTGAAAATTATCGGTACAATCTGCTGCTCAGTATAAAACTGGGAGTTTAAGTGGAATTGTGTGTGTGCATGTCTACTTTCTATACCATTTGTCTTGAGAAATATTAACTGAGAGCCAAAAATATTCAGTGATTGAACAAAAATAAGAACAAATTCTGCAGAATCCACCTTCTTCAGCTTTTCCAATTTAGTAAAAAGGGAATGATGACTACTGTCCTCATCAAGAGCAAGATTTTTATGCATTTGCATGTGCAGAAAAGTGATGTGCCTGTCAATCAAGACACTGCCTGTGCATGCACAAAGACCCCATATAAGTACAAGGACTTTTTTTTCCATTATATAGGTTTTAGAACTTATCCTTAAATTTATTCCAGCATTTTTTACAAGTGTGAGGGAAAATTGCAGTTTGCATTCATACCTTTGATCCCTGCACATACACAGATGGAATTTCTGTCAGGGTGGAAGTTATTTTAAATTAAAAAGAGATCAGATATTTCCCTTTGACAGAGGGTATGTTGTGTCTGCAGTTGCCAAATCTCTTGGTTTTAATGTGTGTCTGGTGTTCTCAAAATTCTAGCTCCTGGATATATGGGATTATGAAAAATGCTAGACTAAAGCATAGCAACATGTCTCTCATATGAAATTTCCCCTTTTTTGCATGATGCTGAGATCTCGTGTATCACCTGGCACCAACACAATAAAATGTGATGGTTTATCAACTTGGGTTATTGTTGAGAAAGAGCAGTAGCACTGCAGGATCCTGACTAGCCCAGCCACATTACTTTCAGACTGGAGGAAAAGTAGGGTAGCAGCTGTTGAAACATACATTTTTGACTGAGACTATTTCATTCTAAGAACACCTACTCTAAGCTGCAGTTTCCCCATCATTGGTCTCTTTTTTTTTTTTTTTTTTTTACTTTTGTCCTTTTAATTTTTTCAAATGTAGGAAAAATCATCACATTCCCAATTCAAAATTGAAAACAAAAATAACTTTTTACTGCTTAGAATTGCTTAACAAAATAAGAGGATTTAACAGGCTTTCTCCAACAAAAAGGTGTACAAAATTATTTAATATATTTGTTCTGTAAAAAAACCTGCATTTCAATTTCTAGTTAAATTACATCCTTGCTTTGGTTCTTTTTCTCTTGTGCAACTTAACACATTTTCAGTCATGGCACGACTGCTGGTTTTGTTATAGGATTAAGCATACTGAGGTTTCATCTTAAAACCCAAGGCTTCAATATAATACAATAACAGGGCTATGATAACGCTTTTCACTTTCTAGGCCCATTTATTCCATAAAAATTCACACAGTATTTTTTGTGCTTCCATGTGTGTCTGTACTTGTGTGCCTTCATCTATTGAATCCATAAATTGTTCTGATCTGGAAGCAGAATACAGCAGCTTCAGGAAATGGTAGATTGTAGGGAAGAGAAAAAAAATCTGTAAAAAATACATAACAGAAGACCAAATCTTAGGAAAGCTGTACTAACTCATAAGCATTCTGCACTTTTGACTGGATTCATCTCACCTCCTCTCCATGATTGCCACAGAGTTTTATGTGCTGTTTTTAAGTAGGTGCCTCATATCATTATGGATGATGCATTTTAGTAGTAGGTAAAGAGGTTCCTACAGAAATCAAATAATTAATTTGCAAATTTGCCTTCCTTACAGGTAACTCTTTCAATTTCACTCTTGTATTTTCTCTATTGATATGTCCCTACACTATTATACTGACATACATTTGGAAATGTCCAGCTTAGCCTTAAGACTAGTCTGAGAGACTCGTCTGCTCCTGCTGTCCGTGAAAAGTGATAACCCCTACTTCCCACCAGCTTGGCTTCTCTTCTGAATCACTCTCCACTCAAGCTTTTCTCTATCTCTCTCACCACCTATCACAGAAGGGTCCTGAAAAGACTTGGGATTTAGGCCTACATCCAAGATTATCCCCTGGGATAAACTGGGGAGGGAAGGGTGGAAGATGCCTTAGTTATTTTCCATGCCTCTTGATCCACATTTGTGCCCCTCTGATGGTCAGAAGACACAGTTCCAAAGGATAATGCGATTTTCTCAGTTTCTTGAGGAAAGTCTAGAGTTACTTGTAACTATTAGTGATTTTTATTTTAACTATTAGTGTTAAATTTTTCTCTTAGTCTAAGATTCTGCAGTACTGGTGAAAGACAGAAGCTAAATCCTGTCCTGTGCCTTTCTTTTTATACATTCACTCTTCAGCAGTACAAAACATCTGTATACTTTGTATGCAGAGCTGAGCAATAATTTATTCAAAGTACTTCACCTCCTCTTCTATTTCTGAACCAACTGTGAGTAACTTAGCATTCAAGTGTCTTTGGAAAATAAATCTGGCAATCGTTTCATGGAGAAACCGGTGCAAGTGTGGAATCTTTGAAAAGGGAAAGTGTTAATGCTGTGCCAGTGTCACATAAGGGGCACATAATCTGGGTCACTTCATTTTAGCTATTCTAGTGTTGTTCATGAGCCAAAGTATGCAAAAAATGAGACAGATCTTAATCAGCAAAAAAATAAAGAGTGGTAGAATATTTAACATTTGTCAACAAATGTTATCGAAAACTGGTGAAAAGAGAGGATTGGGGTGAGGGGATGCTTCTTTGTCTAATAAATATAAATGTAGAGAATATGTATGTTACAGAATTCTCTAAGGGGGTTGACAGTACAGCGGAGAATTCTGATTTAAAATCTCATGATATCAAATATCAGCAGAGCACACAGTCAGAGGATTAACGATTATCTTAGTGACATAGCTAACCATGACTGGTTAATAGAGAATTCTCATCAAACACAGTATCAGTGTCCCCAGTGGGCTTCTGTAGAGGTTGTTACCAAGGCAGATGTTATGCAACTTTTTATTGATTATCTAGAAGAAATGTGAAGCTCTTGAGGACTAAATTTTCAGGTGACACAATGACAGGCAAAGCAAGAAATACTGAGAAGCAATTTGTATCATACAGTAAAAGCTGGATGCTGATAGAATAGACTGTACAAAGTTTGAAGTCTATATAAATCAACGGAATATGCCTTAAAGGTGTTAGGAAATCAACTGTAGTATTTACTCATTAAATGTTCAGTTTTGAAATAGAGATCTAAATTAGCTATTTCTACTCAGAGAAGAATGAGTTTATATAATCTGCCTGTTTTTACAAGGAAGGTCCCAAAATATATGAGAACTGTAAAATTATTGAAAGCAATCTGTTTCATTTCTGTTTATACCATACCATTGTTTTCTTCAGTTGCCTAATTACTCTTTCCACCTGGCCTTCTTACTGTTGCTGAATGATTGTGGTTCTTAAAATGAAATTTTCTGTACAAATACCCACCACTTCAAATTTAGTTTGCCTTCCTTGAATAAAAGAGTGGTTTAGAAGAGGGAATTACGTGTAACTGAAATTTTGCTAAAGGCCAAAATAGCTATTCAAATATTGAAGTGGTCTGTCCACATCTTCTATGGCCCTTAAAATTATTTAATTACAAAATTTTTCCAATAAAAAAGTCACTTTGTAAACAAATTGGGTAAGTATGGGTTTTTTTGTTTTTTGTTTTTTTTTGTTTTTTTTTTTTTTAATTTCCTGGAATGATTGTGACCTGAATCAAAATTAAAAGGAATTTGTTAAAAATTTGCAGAAAATGTTGCTACTTCATTAAAAAAAATAAATTGATAACATATCTCTGTAACTATTGTTTTAAGCACTTTGGTACAATATTACATTGGGTTTATATGAGTGGGAAATAAAATACTTCTGTGTCATTGCTTTTAGTGCTCTCAGGTGGTCCTTTAGTATTTATTACAATTTACTGGTCTTTCAAGGACTGTAATGGAATTTAAAGCTTATTGGCATGGTTCAAATAAGCTGTTTGCTCTTCTTCCATAACCTGGAGACTTTCTGCTACTAGCTATATATTGCAGAAATAAATGGCATTTTCACTTTACTATTATTCATAGGGTCATAACACTCAAGGTTAATGTGTGCTATGATGGCTTATTCATGAAAAACGTTCGCAAATCTTGAAAGTTTCATAAATTTTAACACATATAATTTATCCAAAAATTCCTACCAGAAAGCATGGTTGTTCTTTATTCATTCTTCATCTTTCATTTCTCTTTTAAAACCTTCCATTCTACCAGTGAGGAAATATACATTATAGCATTTACCAAAAATGACCAGTCACATGTTTATGACTAGATAAGAAGCTAGATTGTCCTATAACTCTATCAACTGATATTCTCCATGCCCTAAAAAATAGGATAAACAATTGCAAAGTATTAGTTAGCAGCTCAGTTCACTTTGCGAATGATTCTACAAGTAAAAGAAAAGACTAAGTGTATCATACTCTTTATTCCAAGCAAATAATTCAGGTGATTCTATTTAACATATCTCAACAAGTAGATTGTGGGTAGGTGAAAATATGCATTAAAGCTCAAGACAACAGTCACGAGAGCTGTAACTCTTACAAAGCACAGCTACTTAGTTTTTGCAATATGAAGGACCTAACAGACCTGATAGTCATATGAGTTCACTCTATAAGTCTACATACCCCCAGATACGTTTTTCCCTCTTAGTTAACACTGCCAATGATGACATTGCCTTATTAGTAGAGAAATTGTTTCTCAATTATGTTCACCATTCCTTAAAGTGTTTGCTTTCTAAGATTTGTCCTTGCTGTTTCCTGAAATGAAATGTTAATAGACATGTTGTGAAGGTTTTCCCTTGCCTTAAGGTTTTGACTAAGATATTAAAGTGGAATCTAAGGATTCCTAGGGCATTATTCAAAGTCAGATAATTTCAGATTCTCAGCTAGGTGCTTCTTTGACTTTCCTCTTTTTTCTTTATATATCTACTGTTGTTTGAAAACTGCTATAAGGCAGAAAATTATTCTTCATTTGCCTATGCAAATGCTATGCCACCAGAATCTGATTCTTTTATTTTAGGAAGTTGGAGGCACATTTATTTTCAGTAGTGTCAGCCACACTGATTTCAGTATGCCCAGACAGTGCAGAAATTCTGTAAGAGCCAAACACTTAATGCATATCTGCTATTTATTCAGGTTCATTTAAGGTACTACGGAGTTAATGTTTCTTCTTTTCATTTAGTTGGTGCCTGTCATGGCAGACCCTTTTGCACACCAAACAGTCGTGCATATGCATGAGTACGCCTGTAAAGACCTGCAGATCTCACACTTAGCATGGGCTAGCCTTTGTATGTTTCCTCTCCCATTAAAGTAAATGATGAATGCTTTTGAAAATATCCACCCACCAGTTCAGTGTGTTTTGCATTCCTCTAATTGGCAAGTCAATAATAGAGAAAAACAACCTTCTGCTGTATCCACCTAATGCAGTCTACTACTCTTTTAAACCAAATGGCATAAGCTTCTGCTCTGTTGTTTAAGGTCCTAGGTTCAGTTGCCTGCAAATTACTTATTATGAGGCTCATTAGTTACGCAATTATTTTTCTGAGGTAGAGGCAAAATAAAACATATCTGTTCAAACACATTATCTCAATTACATTCTTAGAGAATTGTACTTTGGCAGATGAACTGGAAAAAGTAGGGTTTGCAGAAGCTAGGCCTCTTGCTTTTAAACAAGCAAGACATTTCTGAAATTGCCACACCAGAACTCTCTTAAGACAAGTCACCTCAGCCTATGCAGAAAACCAAGGGCAGATACGTTACCTCTGAGAATCAAGAGACCAACCTAATGGCACCTTCCTTTCCGACAGGCAATGAGGAAAATTTTGTGTCTTACTACCAACTACCACATTTCTCACTGCAATAGACATCTGCCTAAATTTCTGTATATCACATTTGCTGATTATGAGACTTTTTTCAAGAATAATTTTACAGCAAAAATATTTGCACAAAACCAGAACAATTAGTTATTGACAGAACTTTATCATGTACAAATGCTGATTATCCCCTCTACACCACTCTTTACTACTTTTCAACCTTCACTGTTTGTTTCACTCTGCAATGGCATACTCATGTGCAAAGTTTTGTTTAGCCTGGACACTGTCAGGCCCATGTGATTTTCCTGGGGGAGGTAATTGAGCTACATTAGGTTGGTACTTCTTGCATGGTGGCTGAGACTTGGAATTCTACCTCTGTAACTATAGACAGGGTATGGCATACAGACCTAGAATTCTTTATTCAGGAGAGGGTTGTCAAAATTGTAGTAATAATGACTTTAACAAGAGCTGTATCACTTACGACCTTGAGGAACTGGTCCATATGATTAAAAGCACTGTAGAAACATTAGTCATACGACACTATTTCTTACATATCTGCAGAAATTCTTTCTGCTATGTCAATTTTTTATATAATAAATGTTTATCTTTATTGATGGCATCTCAAAGGATACTTCCATTAAAGAACAGTAATAAATAATTCCAATTGTATTTAAAAAGGCTTTAAATTTCAAAACATCTAGATATTGTAGGCAATGATGTAATAATATTCATTTGCCAACTTATTTGCAGGTGAAGAGCATTCACCTTATAAATATATGAAATCAGAAGTTCCCATTTCCATTAGGAAACTTATGCATAAAATTTATGTAAGTAGGTATATGAATATCACCACTAGATGCTAAAAAAATATAAAAGCAGACACATTTTTAAGAACAGGTTCCCACAGAAGGGAAAATATTAACTGGTCATTTTTTCTGCAGTTTTTGGTTACTCTTGATAGATCAGTTTGCTAGTATGTTCTTCACTTCCTCTATAACTTTGTTATGCAACATAAACTTGTCAAAGTGTGAGCCCATGTGACTGTAGCATTTAACTTTTTCCTCCTCAATCTTCCCATTCATCTTTCTCATAATAACATCAATATCCAAAGGAATGAAGCAGAAAACCATAGTCTAAAATCCATGCAGCCACTTACAGCTTGGCACTTCAGCATCTGCCTTCTGCAGCACTAGCAGATGGATTCATTTACCAAAATCATATTTGGTTTCACATCTCAGCCTGTCTGTCGAAACATGTCCAGCTTTGTGGAAAGTGAAGCCTACCTACTATATTTTGTTCATGTAATGTGGAAGAAAGGGCACTTACCACTCTCTCACTAAAATCCAACTGTTTGTTTCCCACTAACAAGCACAACATTGTGGGATATTATATAACACCACTCCTTCTTGTCCAGCTTCCTTATGGCTAACACGTCAAAGAGAAGTGGGTGGTTACTGGAGACCTCCCCCATTTAACCCTTCCCCCCTCCCCTATAACCTTACACACATTTGAGTCTGGAAGGGCAGCACAGAGAGTTCACACAGTCTTCAGGCTCTCTGGGAGGCAGCAAGGTGGATCAAAAGCAAGGTCACCAGGCTAGCAACCTGCATGGAGGCCCCTGTTTCAGAAACACGTGTGCCTTCACTACACCATCCTCTGATATCCAATCTCTATACAATATAATGTATAAAGGATAAATTAAAAGCAAGAAGTAAATCACTCGTGAGTATCTATGATGATCAGAGGGCTGGAGCACCTCTCCTGTGAAGACAGGCTAAGAGAGTTGGGCTTGTTCAGCCTGGAGAAGAGAAGGCTCTGGGGACACCTTATTGCAGCCTGCCAGTACCTAAAGGGGCCTACAAGAAATCTGGAGAGGAATTGCTTATAAGGGTAGGGAGTGATAGGACAAGGGGTAATGGCCTTAAGCTGAAGGAGGGTAGATATAGATTAGATATTAGGAAGAAGTTCTTTACTGTGAGGATAGTGAGGCACTGGAACAGGTTGCCCTGAGAAGTTGTGGATGCCCCATCCCCAGAAGTGGTCAGGTTGGATGGGGCTTTGAGCAGCCTGGTCTAGTGGAAGATGTCCTTGTCCATGGCAGGGTAGTTGGAACTAGATGGTCTTTAAGATCCCTTCCAACCTAAGCCATTCTAGGATTCTATGATTCTAAGTGGTCTATTCTACTCAATTTTATTGTACTATTGGAAGACAACATCACTGAATATCTGCAAGAGAATAAAAGGCTGTCCCATAGTATTACAAGATTTTTTTGTTGTTTTGTTGCTTCAGGGATAGACAGAGATTAATAATTTTTAATATCAAATCTCGGAAGTAGGAGCAAATAGACTATGCAATTAGATACTGATACAACCCTTACTTGCTGCCTATTACGATCATTCTGTAAGATAACTCAACAGTTTTATATCACTTCAAGTTTCTTTCTCAGCTTCAGAATATTTTGCCATGTCTCTGTACTCTGAATAGCTTGAGCTTGAAGTTTTGTTAGATTGTATTTGCTCTCTTGCTTTTATTTGCTATGATCAGATCAACAGGAGAAGAATATGCAGTTTATCCATGACAATCCCAAAGAATATCTGTGAGGCAGGAAAAAAAAAAAAAAAAAAGAGGAAAGTGGTGTCCACAGTGGCATCAGAAGAGGAACAAGGAATATGATAACGAATACTAAACCTCTAAAGTATGTGAATATTCAGCCAAGAAATGTGCAAAATAAGCATAAAGGGATATTCTCAATATATGGGAAGTTTATGATCTAGTTGGTATAACAGAGACTTGATGGGATAATCCATATGACTGGAAAACTAGTACAAAATGGAAAACTTTGTTCAAGACATGCAGGCAGGGGAATAAAGGATGATGATCACTAATGCATTCATTTGCTCTAGATCAACATGTTAAATGAAGAGATCTCTGCTGAAAAACTGAGCAATAATGAAAATACAAAAATCTGTCCACGTCTATGCTTATGTAGGTCTAACACAACCACCAAACCAAGATCATGTGGACAAAGGAATTCAGATTCATCCAGAGAACAGAAGCTCATGAAAATGAGGAGTATTAGCTGTGCAGACAATTCCAGGAACAGAGATGAATTCAGTCTTCTCCAGCAAGCTCTTATAATCCATTGACAGCAATTTAGACGTAGGAAAGAAAATGTTTTTGTCCTTGTTTTGGCTGAGATATAGTTAATTTTCTTTCTAGCAGCTGGTATAGTGTTGTGTTTTGGATTTAGTATGCGAATTATGTTGATAACACACAGATGGTTTTAGTTGTTGCTAGGTAGTTCTAGTGTCTACACTAAGTCAAGGACTTTTCAGCTTCCCACGCCCTGCCAGTTGCACAAGAAGCTGGGAGAGCCCAGCCAGGACAGCTGGCCCAGACTGGCCAGAGGGATATTTCCTACCACAGAATATCATGATCCATACGTAACTGGGAAAGCTAGCCGGGAGGTGGGATCACTGCTCAGAAATAGACTGAGCATCTGGTTTGGATTTTTTTTCCTGCATGTGGTGAGCAATTGCATTTGTGCATCACCTGCTTTATTATTATTGTTATTACTGTTGTTATTGTTATTATTATTATTCTCTTCCTTTGTTATCCAATTGAACTGTCTTTATCTCAGTCCATGAGGGTTTTTTCCATTCTCCTTCTTTGGCTGGGGTTAAACCACAACAGTTTTGTATGTTTTACTTAAACTAGGAAGAAAGAGCTGTCTGAGAATACCATTCTTAGAAGGCAGCTCAGAGTAGCAATGAAATCACAATATTTGTGATTTTTAAAATGAAATAAATAACAATTAAAAAATGTCATGCTCTTCAGGAAAATGGACTTTAAAGTACACGACTAGTAGATAAGCTTTCATAAGGAGCTTGGTCTGAGAAAAAAAGAGTTAAGGAATCCTGGATGTTCTGTAAAGAAAAAATAGTGAAGCCACAGCTGGACAATAAATTTCTCTCATTGCAAGTGAGACACTGAAATCATAACACAAACTCCTGAAAAAAAATTACAAGTTCTTCACTGATGAGGTTACAAAGGAAGAGCACAAAATTGTAACAGAACCATGTAGGGACAAATTTGGAAAGGTCAAAACAGAGGATCAATGTTACTAACAAGGAACACTAAAAGTAATGAGAAATCCTTCTAGAAGTGCATTAGTATTAAGAGGAAGATCTAGAAAGGGGTTGGTTCACTTACTCTGCAGAGAGTTTTTCATTACTTACTCACATGTATAGTTCTAACAAGGTATTTGTCACTTTATCTATGATAAAAGAGTAGTATCTCAAACTCAAATGTGCAGAGGAACAGTTTAGATAGCAGTGAGATATGGTAGAAATTTTCATATCAGTTGGGCTGAAAAATTCTTGCAAAGATATATTAGTGAGATCTCTAAACAATTACCAATTATCTGTGGAAAATCTTGAAGGATGTGTGAACTCTCAGAACCCTAGAAAATGGCAAATTCAGTTGGTTTGGGCTTTTTAAATGGCAAAAAGTAGGAGGCCAGAGATTTATAGATCAGTCAGCTCAATTCTGACTCCCAGGAAATTTTTCAGAACAAAGCTAAAACCCCTGAGTATGTAGTTGATAATAAGCAAAGGGTTAAAGGACAATGTGGATTTGTCAGGAGTAAATGATGTGCAGGGAATCTAATTTTCTTTCCAAAGCATAAAGCTAAATTCCCACTACTTAAGAAATACTGCATAGGATGACCCCCTATGGTCTTTTCTAGCCCTTTGATACTATGATTCAGAGCAGGATGTCTATTTTCTTCAACAGAAAACTCAGTTTCCTGACAAAGTGATGTGAAGGGGGTAAACAACAAGAAGGAAAATGCCCATCTAGCTGTGTTAAAAGTCAGATTTTGGAAATTATTATTGCAGATTAAGAAAATGGTCTGCATAGTAGCATTTTTTAAAGTCGTGAGTGGTAGCTCATTCAGTTATTCCTAACAGAGGAGTTGTTATCTACCTTTAATTCTCCCTTAATTCTCTCAATGCAACCTTTAATCTCTGTACTTTTCCCAGTTGCACCCTTCTTTTCAATGTGGGTAAGGGAAGACCAGAAATGCACATAAGGTATTTAAGATTCAGTTGTACCACAGGGCTATTGAGCAGCATAATGATGTTCTTCATTTTGTTTTGTTTTCCTCTATTTCTTTCCTAATAGTTTCTTAAACTCTGATTGCTTTTTTGAACACACTGAGCAGATGTTTCTAGAGAACTATCTATTAAAATCCCAAGACCCCATTACTGAGTAATAGTGGTTAACTTATTGAAACCAACACTTGAAATGTTAAGGATTTTTTTCCTTATTACATCACTTTATATACCTATATAGAATTTCATTTGCTATTTATTGTCTTTTTTTACTCAGTTGCTAAGATACATCTACCTTTCTTCACAGTTCATATCTTTTCTACCCTGCATATTAATTATTGAATAATTTATATTGTCAGCAGATACTGTCACCTCCGTAGTTATCAACTTCTTAATATTTAAGTATGTGTTGAACAGCACCTTTTCCAGAGGCATCTCTTTTGGATTCACCACTCACCAATACGAAAGACAATCATCTATTCCTAATCTTAGGTGAGAAATCAGTACAACTAGAAATGAATTAATAAAGGACTTTATTTTACATTTTTACCCGATTCAGAAACAAACATGTACCTTATTTCTTGCAAGGTAGGCTATCATACAACATGTCTACCAAATGAAAATATTTTATGCTTTTGGGAAACAATGTCAGCAAAGTCCCACTGTGTTTAACTATCCTTTGAGAAAACTAAATCCCATTCTTCATGGCTGTTGAAATATAATCCTAGATGTAATAGTAGCAGTGTGTTTCTTCTTATGATATTCCCATAAAAATTACGTGATATCTTTAGTATGGACTGAGTTACTAAGTACACACAAGCCAATGAGAGCTGCAGCTGAGAGATCTCAATGCCTAACAGTATATTTAACCAAACAGAAATTTTAGTTTCTGCTGCAACCTTAAGTATGGATGAACAAGTGGAGAGAGTTTAAATACATCTCTCCACAATAGGCAAACCTAACAGTAGCAAATCTATCAGTGAAAACCAGGACATTTTTCAAACTAAGAGCACGGTTTAATTCTATATGTAAAAGCTCTGAGCCATGGTTTAATTCTATAGGTAAAAGTTCTGAGACATGGGTGGGGGGAACAAAAAATATGGAAAAAACATTGCAAAAGCACACATAACCATACTCAGCAGAGGTATACTGGTATGAAATGAATGAATGTCAAAAGAAAGTCACATCTAAAACAGACTATAGCCAAAACAGAGATATGCCACACCTGTGAATTCCAAATATATTAAACAGGATATAATTAATATCAGCTTGCCTTGAACAAAATAGTGTAACGACCAACAGTATGCATGTATTTAGTAACACTGTGGTGACAATATCAGACTCAACGTATAAGAGTTTTACTAAAGGGACAAGGATGGGTGTAGTTGCACTAGGAGCCATCCACGTAACAAAAAGTTGACATACAGGGGCTAAGATAAATGACTACAAATAAGCAGAACATCCTCCAGAACACACAAGGACGTCTGACAGGACAGAAGAAAACAATACAAGCAGAAGCAAGAGCAGAGAGGAACCCCTTATTTGTGAGGAGGCAATAGCATTAAAATACCAGGGAAATAAAAAGATGAAAGAAGGCAATTACATTTCAGTTTTGACTAGTCTCATAGATAAGCTCTCACACTGAGCTGGTCACCTTCCTCTTCAGCTAGGAGCCCCCAAGGGCCACAGCCATCAATGCTAAGTGTACAGCATCAGCCCCATGACACTGGGTACTTATAGCTAATTTAGAAGATAAGAGTTAACAGTTTTGTCTGCATAGTGATGATCAATATTGTGTGAGATTTCACTATTAGCACAAAGTGTGCTGTTAATGACAAATTTTAGTAAATTTTAGTCTTAAAGTTTAAAATTGTCCTGACTTGTCAGTCTTTCAAACATTCCCATCACAGTGATTTCTGATTCTCTGAATATAGATAGATATGCGTATTTATGCATTGTCAATAAGATCCAGCTACTTCCTCTTCAATCACATTATTAAGGAAAGATTGTAGCATCTGTTTTGATGATTATATCATAATATGTTTCAAAAATGATTTTTCTCCATTTAGGTTTGTGGCATTTTTGCAAATGCCTCACTACTGTTTGCTGGTCCACAGTGCAGAACAAAGGTTTGTGCCACTTTACAAATATATAGGAAAATATCAGATTGGCCTCCATCTCCATCTGAATTACCAGTTCCAGTCTCTGCTCATCATTACCCCTAGAAGCTGTGACTGATGGGCTGGGCTGATGTTTGGCAGAGAGGGTGTAGTGAAACCAGGCAGCTTGACATACAGGGTCGAAATTCTCTGCATGGCAATTACTCAGATGGTCAGGTCTGCACAGATAGCTGGAGTTAAAAAACAAAACAAAACGAACAAACAAAAAAACCCAAACCCAAAACAACAACAACCAAAAAAAAAAACCCCAAACCACCAAACCAAAAAACTCTCCAAGAATCCACTTCATGTACAACTCTAGCCCCATCAAAGGGCAATACCTCCCGTCAGACTGCCATATTCTCTCTCATTAGTTTGCCACTGACAGAGGAGCTCAACAGCAATATACAATCTGTACCTGCTGTGTGTGTTTATTTTCCTTTTGTTTGAACAATGAAAGGATATACATTACATGAAGTCTTGAGTTCGTAGTGCTGCTAAATCACACTTGAGGGAACAATGAAAACAGTGCCTATTTAATAAATATATGTTGATATTTCATATCTAATTGCTTCCAATGGGATCCTAAACGCATCCCATGGAGAGGAGGGAGTACATAAGTCACAAAAGGTAGAAAACATCTGAGTGATGCATATATTTCTCATGAGTCATAGATAAAGCTCTAGAGCAGCAGTTCTTTTTGTCGCTATGCTACCTACTGCTGCTGCCAGATGGATAAGGGAATGAGACAAATGAGGGACAAGCCTAAGGAGCAAATGGAAAAAAATAAAAGCACCACTATGAATTAACATAATAGAAATTAAAGCATGAAGGAGATTTACATTTCCTTTTAGATATATATATATATATGAACAGAAAGGATAACAAATCCCACAGTTCTTACAGGAACACATCCTACCAGTGTACAACATACAGTTTATTTATTTATTTTTTTTATTTACATACCTACAAACACCTACTTATAAACTCTCAGGGTCTATATCCACACACTACAGACAATGCTATGTTACAGGCTTCTACAAATGCACTGAGCAGTTTGGTCTTATTTCAAGGCTAATGCACTCAGTTTTTTTGACTGTTTAATGTCATTTGTGTTCCTCTCTATCACAATTTGTGAAAACTTTGTTAGCTTCCCCATTTTTAAGATAACTGATATAAACTGAATCTTACAGTTCCTCACAAAAGTGGTAAATATAAGCCCCTCACCACTCCCTGGTTCCAGCAGCTGTACAAAATAGGCTTGTATTGGAAGCTGAATATGGGAGTTAGGAGGACCTGGATCTCGAGGTAAAGCCAAGTAATTCTGGAGAGCTTAAGTAACCAAAAGTTCTTGGATTCTGCAGAAATACCCTGGTAAACAGAACAATTGAGTGATATTTATCTCATTCTGCAGCTTTCAGTCACAAGACCCCACCCAAACCTGCCTCGCTCACTTGCAAAATAATTACTAAAAAGAAAGCTGCTTTCATTACCTCTGGATCACAGAGATCAGCTTAGTATTTTAAAGGGAAAGCAATTCACATCCATATTGAATTCTTTCAGGAATGGCCCACTTTGGCCATATAAAGATAAGCCAAGCTTTAATCTCCCATCTGTGGCAGGTCTCTTCTCCAAGGGAAACCAGCTGGTTGCAGGTAATGAAGTTGACTGCCAGACAGCTTGGAAGCCAACAAGGGGCTGAGATATTTACCATAATTGGGTTCACCTGTGAACTAAGGCCAGGAACAAAGGTGATGTACTCCTGGTATCCTGCATGGTCCTGTACACATGTGATGGATCCTGGGAGAGTAATTTTAAAGCCTGGCTGTTGTATTTCTAGAGAGAGACCCTTACTGCCGGTAGAAATGTTTGGGTACTGCAAGTTGAGGCTCATTCAAATTCTGAGATCCTCCATGAAAGAAGCTAAATGCTAAAGATGTGCAACTTTATCATACAAATTTGCTGCCTTTCTGCGGCAGAGGGAAGGTTAGAAAAGGAAGTTCCATCATACACAGAAAATGATAATACCAATATTTCTAGTATTGCAGATTCCTGTTTTTCCTTACCTATCTATCTAGGACTTAGGACTATAAAAGGTAGTCAGTCCTAAGTCATTATCAGTCCTAAGTCATTAATTCTTTCTGTCATTGTTTTCATTCCCTTCCTCACTTAACATGGGCCATTTGCCAGACTAAATTAATGAGCACAGGGCCAGCAGCTAAACTTCTTCACCAGGAGGTTTTGTTCTCAAGACCTCTTAAACTAAGTAACACAGACTTGCTTTTGTTGAGTAAATATATAGTCTGGTACCCCATTTATCTTCATTTGGTAACATTCAAATCCTAGCAAAGGAATCCAGCATTACGCTAATCAGTAAGAATGATGCTATCATTATGTTGTTCCAGTGGCTACAAGATAATTAATGTTTAGTGATAGACACATTCAAAATAACATTAATTATGTTATTAATGATTTTAATTAACTTCAAATGCTTCTGTGTTTTACAATAAGTTCACTATATCTAGGAATAAAGCTGCACACATTTTCCAACTCTTAGTCTCTTCCTGCTGTTTGTTTACTACAATGATTTAGCCTGAGCTCTGAAAAGACACCTCTGGAAGTTAACTTGAGTTTCTTTCTATTAACTATTAGATTCTGGCTTTTTGCTTCTTTGTTTTGTTGGAGTTTTTTAGTGTTTTTTGGTTTTTTGTTGGTTTTTTTTTTACTATACTGTTCTAAAATTTTTAATAACAAAGAAATTAGATGCATTTATTTAAGTATGTTTCACCATATGTCTTGTCTGCTGCATGAGGTCAGCCTTGAACGGAGTTCTTTCACTATGAGCAGAGAATGAAGCTAAATGCTGCCTCTCTAATCACTTTAAAAAGTTATTTAATGGTCTTGGGGAGATTTTTTTTTAGTGCTGCAAGAATCAGACAGAAACTGTCATAGTCTTACTGTATTATTTGCCTTTTGGGAAAGAAACTAGAGACAAATTTTCTTCTTATCTTTCCACCACTTCTCATTTAAAAGTACCTTTCTTTCTAAGCAGAAATTTGTGTTGACAAAAACAGCTCTGCTGACAGTACCATGGAGGTTCTTTATTGATACACAAAGGAGAGCAAAGCTCCTAGGTAGTCCAAGCTCCTTTAAAACATACACTTCAAACATGAGAACCTTACAGAAATAAAAAAGTCCTATTGCTGTATCTTCTGATTATGGCTTCTCTTGTAGAAACTATCTCAAAACAAAGATGATTTGAGAGCAATGAAAGAGATTTTTAAGTCACTGTGGTAACGGTGATGGAGGAAGTGTTTTAGCAGCATTACAGTCATCTGTCAAAGTATACAAACAGCTGAATTTAATGTTCCTTAAGACCAGCTCTAAGTTGAAATAAATTCAGTAACCTGAATTATAAAGACTTCCTTCATATCTAAAAAGATAAGATGTTTTATGTGACCTTGATGGTTTATGTGACCTTCGGACTTACTGAAGATGGACATACCTTGTCTGAAATTGATAGGGCATGGAGGTCAGTTGCCAGATGGTACTGGCTTTAATAAAGGTCCTATACATCACTATTTTACCCAAGTCCTTCTCCTCAGGGCTGTTCTTAATCAATAATTCCATTCTGCACCCGGCCTATATTTGTGCTTGGAATTACCCCAGCCCATGTACAGGACCTTGCACTTGGCCTTGTTGAACTTCACATGTGCTTACCTCTCAAGCCTGCCAAGGTCCTCCCAGCTGGCGTCCCTTCCCTCCAACGTGTCAACTGCACCACACGGCTTGGTGTTGTCAGCAAACTTGCTGTTCATATCACTGGCAAAGATGTTAAACAGTGCTGCTCCCAATACCCACCCCTGAGGAACACCATTTGTCACTGATCTCTACTTGGACATTGAGCAGTTGACCCCAACAATTGAGTGTGACCACCCAGTCAAGTCCTTATCCACTGAGTGGTCCATCTGTCAAATACATGTCTTTTTATCCCCAACTCCCAAATCTCAAGTAGAATACCACTCTCCCCTTGTGTCTAACTCCATGTAAAAACCTTATAAGTACATCTCTCTCACATCATCTTGATCATCTTGGATGTGATATACATGTAAGTGCTCTTTCACACCCAAGTTAGGATCAAATCAATGCTCTAGAGGTGCCTTTCTTTTCCCAGCAGAACAATTCAACAAATCTTAGAAAGAAGTACTTGGCTTCTTATTTTAGTGATCCTAGATATTTAGGAGAGAACTGCATGAGAAATCCTGAGAGGAAAATATAAGACATGAAAGATATCATCTTTGAGTATTTTGTGGTGATAATCTTTTGTGCTCCAGCAGAACCTAAATTTTTCCACTGTGTACAGCTAACACAGCTGTGCTATGGAAGCTTAAAACTATACTACTTTCATTTTCCCCCTTGTTGTTTTTCATATCTAGTCCTTATGTTTTGTCTTAAATCAGGTCCTGATTCTTCAGCTTGTTCTCTGCAAAGAGAGCTCTGCATAGAATTCCACCGAAATTAATGAATTCACCTATACGAAATGAAGAGGCAAGGTATAGGATCTGTAACTGCTTGGAGGCAAGGTCCATGTTTTCACATGGGTCTGTACAAGGCCACGCAATGGAACTTAGGACATGAATTTTGCAGTAATCTAAGTAATGAGTAACAGTAAGAGAAGGAATGTATGTTAGAATCTTGCTTTAACAATGTTGGCTGGTTATTTTTATTTTGCAGCTTAACCATGATAACTGATGAACTCAGTTCTTGTTTTTCTCTCTAAAAGATTCATTCCCAGATATTTATGAGTTTAGCATTGCATTTTGGCACACAGAACAGAAACAGAAGAGTTTGTAAATCCATCCTGACACGTGTTCAATATTATTTTAATGTTTCCATTTCAAAGTTATCAACCTCATTATGTCAGATTTTAGAAACTGCAGTTTTACTTCCATGTTACAAAAGCCATACTTTGATGTTTTCATCTGGAACTTTCTCTACTGTTCTAGTTTGACAGTGTATGTTATAGTGAGAGACTGAAATCAGTGATCATGACTCAGTTCCTGGTTTCAGTGAACCTGTATTTTATTCTCATGTAAGCAGATACTCTATATTTCCCATAGACTTGATAGTGCACTTCAGTGTTCTACAGGTCTGCCATCTATACATCTCTCAGGACTCCTAACAGCTCTATCAAATATTCTAACCCACAGCCACAAATGCTGTGTTAGTGACCCAACTACTTCTGTTTCCTCTTAAACCAGATTCCTCTGCTAAGTCCATACAACTTTACTTTGGTGGTAGAATCCATTGCTGATCTAATCTTGGGGATCTGTAAGAGGTTATTTCCTGAATATGGCAAATAACTTTTTTCACCTATTTTTTTAGTAGTCCAAGCAAAAGACAAACATAGATCCTTATTGAGTTACTAGCCCAATTCTTTTGCCTGTGGTTCCTGCCAAACTTTACCCTCCAGGTTCCAGGGCCTTTCTTCACCCATCCCTGATTAAGGTCCACATTATTCTTCTTTGTTAAACTTAGTCCATGAGTTCATTTAAGCTGGCCCATCTCATTACACTCAGCACTGTTTGGATAAAGATATGTGTATCACAAAGGGATCAACTTCCATTGCATCTTTCAAATTGTCAGTGTCTCCACTGCGTGTCCATCACGAGGAAATTCATCATTCCCAATTAGAAGCCCTGCTGTTTCTTCATCACAATATATGTTTGAAAATGGCATCATTCATAACACATCCCCCCACCCAGCTTTCAGCTAATAAACAACAGGCTCTCAGGGGAGACCAAATTGACAGGGTTGGAACCTAGATAATAAAAGTTTAATTATTATAAGCAATGATGGTATTTAATAATTGCGATCTCACTGGGAACAATTTCCAAGAAGAATCATTTTTGCTTCATTACAATGTGTGAGTGATGATACTAATAAAGGCTCACATGAGGAACTCCACAATTCCTGGCCTGCTTCCCCCAACAAACATTAATTATTGTTCCACAAAATGCTGAAGCTGGGAACCCAGCAAGCAAGGTTTTCAGTTGTGCTTGGCAGGATTAACCACTGGCTGTAATATAGGAGATAATGAAGGAAATTAGGTGCTACTACCTACAGGATGAGGGAGAGACATGGATGGTCCATACTTTCTTAGTTAGGAAAACAAAAAAAAACCAGTCTAAAAACCCCCAGTTTTCTGGAGGTGAAAAAAGTAGCAAGCTTAGGAAATTAATTGCCTTTACAATGAATAACTTCAGACTTTCTCCTTCCCTTTTCTTTTTTTCCAGCTGAGCAGACACATGACTAATGCTGCTTTCTCTCCCATCAAATGGAAGAATAAACATATGAGTCCATTCAGTGTGAGACGTAGTCTGGAAATTAAAGCCTGCTGTTGTGAGTCCTGAAGACTGGGAAAAGAGCCAAACAGGAACAAATCAGACCTAAACTTACTTCAAAGACTGCTTCAAATGTCTTGTTCAGTAAAGTGGAAGATACCTGTTTTCTTTTCTTGATTCTAAGCAAATTTGGCTTTCTGGATAAGTAGCAGCACAGGACTACCTAAAAAATTTTAGGTATGGTGCCTTAAAAAAAAAATGTAGCAGGGACACTTCTTGATGCACTATTGGTTTAGTTATTTTTGAAACATTTGGCTTCTTCTCTGCATATTTTTGAACTCCTTTGTGGAAAAAGGCTGATGTGAAATCCTCTGCCAAAGCATTTAAAATGAGAATGAAATATGTTAAACATCTAGCCTGCAGGATTTCAGCTCAAAGAGTAAGAGTGAAAGACTGCTGTTGATCTGACTGGGTAAAGCTGTTTCGTGGCATTTATAGGAACAGGATGGTCTAGGCTCCTACAACTGTAAAAAATAACTGACATTCAAGAACTAACAAGGACTGGAGAAATGGAAAAAGGATGAGCTGTAAGATTGGTGTCAAATTTATATTCACAGCCAACTTTGTTGCTAATTGGATCTGATCCTTTTGTTCAGCATAGTGTAAAAATAGACATTACTATAATTTGAAGATCATTTGAATCTAAAGGAGGGTCTGCTTCAGACATCAAATGAATGGGAGGAAGATGAGACAGGACACCTTTCTTCACAGATTACGGGTTAGGGGAACTAGGCAATGGGGAGATGCTCTGAATGAAAATGGACAGCCTACATCCCGCAACTTGGTTGAATCAAATTCTGTGAGATCCAGCACTGAAAATAAAGCACAATTTTTTAACCAGTACATGAGCCAGAGTTTAGCATGGGAAATAGTATTTGCACAGAGATCTTTTTAAGATGCCATAAAATAGCTGTTCTTTGCAAAGAAAAGACATTTATGTGTTCTGAACACATGCAGCATATCAGTGGTTTTAAAACCAGCCACCTCATCGTAAGCTGTGGGGAGAGATGTTTAGGAACCGACCAGGCATATATGGAGCCAGAAACCTGACAACAGGACTATCTGGAGACTATGTTTAAGCCTATAACCTACTTTCTAAAAAAGAAGAAAAAATAAAGCAAACCATACAGATAAAACCTTGTGGAGGCGCTTCTGGATTTTGCCGAGAAATGTGAAAGAAAGGGAAATAGTAAATGAAGGTGAACTCACCAGCTCACAGGGATTCTCAAAAAGGAGCTTTGTTTTTGTTCCAGAGGATGAGGGTACAAAAATGGTTATTTTCTGCATTGTTAAAAGTGCATTACAGTGAGCACTATAGCTTGTTCTTTAAAATAACACAAACCCTCAAAAAAGCCTTTTATACAATGAATAGCTTTTCTTTTGTGTTGGAGAAACACTGAAAAGAGGAAGACCAATTTTCCCAGAATAAGTAAAAAATATCAATAACACAGTTCATGGAGAAAGATACCCAAAGAGGCAGTTGAAAAATTAAAAAAAAAAAAAAAAAAAAAAAAATGGAACTAAATTTTGTAGACCACATGGGCTTGTGTGTAATAAATGTGTCTTTTCTGTGTGGAGTAAACCCTTCCTACTTCTCTTCTTACTTGTCTTACACTAGGATCTATTATGTGGTTCATAGGGTTATCCAGGTCATTTTTCAGTTCCTCTTTCATTCATCATATATATAAATGGTGAACTAAATCTATAAAATCCAGAAAAGAAAGGAATTCTAATCTCTGAATCCAAACATACCTTGACTGCTTTTAATTCAGGAGTAGATCATGATTATTTTTTTCAATAGTTGTATTTTCACAGGTAAAATTGCATACAAGTTTATACTTATAAAAATAATTCTTAAGTAAATGTCTTTGTCTGAATTGTGCCACTGCAAAGATGTAATGGGTCCAACCCGATAAAACAGTGCTCTGTGTAGATCTTTACATTTTTCAAATCATTATACAAGAAATAAACAATTATCCAAATTAACTGAAATTAATAGATGAGAGGAATGTAATAGATGTATTGCAATATATTCTCAAGCTTATAAAAGACTGGCATTTGTTACAGTGCCTCATGAAAGCTTGCAGGAGAGATTCATTTCAATTGCTCTGGATTAGAAGCACTTTCATACCAATTGTAAACTGGCAGAAGGGCCATAAACAAAGGTCAGTGAAAACGCAGATAAACAGCAGTTCATCACAATGAGCAGGATGGGTCTAGCAATTACTGTATTGATCACTACTAGCCTTGTTCTCATTTAGCAACTTCATCAGCACAGGGAAAACGAGGCCAGGCATTTGCTGATTTGTTTTCATTTTTAAGTTAATTTATTTGGACTCTTTTCATGACCCTGTTGCATTTGACTCCTGCAAATATTCTAGGAAATTAGTTTACTGGAAGAAATCTTCATGTAAATACAGAATTTTAAATGAAGATAAATGCTTACAGAATACAAATTGGAATAAAAAATACTGAGTATTTGCACCAAGAAACAGATTCTAAAATCACTGCTAATCCAGTCAAAATTTAAAAAAAATAATAATCTAACCTCTGGAAACAGCATTTAAAATAATTTACCAAATAGCTTAAAGGGAAGGAATGAAATCTTTGAGCAATTTAGTTCTCTTCAAAGAACCTAGAACAATAATTACTGGAAAATTACATCTGAGAAAATATTGTCTTTCTTGTTTCAAATAATGTATTTTGGAGTTCTGCTAGGTCATTCCTATTCCCATGGAAAAAAATAGAAAACAAGTCAAAGATATTGTTTAGTACAGACCTGTTTCTTTACTCCACTCCTATGCTTCCAAACTCAAAAGAGGAAGAGCATACAATTTTGTTCCTCTCAACTTCTAAGCCTGCTCTCTAAATTGAGGCAGAAATTACTTCTATCCCTCCACAAGGACATACTTTTCTTTGCCTTTAATTTCTGGTACATTCAAGACCTACTAATACACCTCTTTGCCATAGTACTTGCCAAACATTGCATACCACCAAAGTCTGGACATGTGCGTGTTACTTTGGGTGGTGCCTTACAAATTCTTCCTCTATCTCATTACTTAAATAGCTTAATTGCTCCTCCAAAGATCCTGAAAGAAAGCTGCCTTGCACATTTGTCAGGTCTAACCAGGTCTGTGACTGTGAATAAATCGAAGACCCACCCTATTAACAGTCATTAACAACTTCCAGAACAATGTTATGTTCATGGATAATTCAGAACAGAGAAAAAGACAAAAATCCTCCAATAAATTATTCACTTCAAATTATTCTCCAAGAACTCATTTCCACAAGTGACTAAATAATCTATCTACATAAAATTCTTTTCTAAACCCATCACTGTGGCATTTAAGAACTACAACAGATGATGATAGTTAACGAATCAACTTAAGAACAAATTTTGCCACATTGAATCCTACCTGGCAGAATATAATGGCTTGGATTCATCCCCTTTCACTTCCATTTCCTAGCTCAAATACATCAGGAGCCTAGGTGCTCTCTATAATCAGTGTGAGATGGAATAGCAATTCCAGATTATTTAGCCTACCATCTGAATCTCCCCAAAAATGCTCCATAAAGCTTCCTTATCAGCCTAAAATCTCCACACTGCCTTGTATTATGAGGACTCTTCTTCCCTTAGTAACATCTTCAAATAATCTTTTTGCTAGATTTGTGAAAGGAGATGTTACATCAATAGTTTTCACCATCTGCTCAGGGAGGCTGGAACCTGTATGCCACTACACTTTTTCCTAAGTGGGATTAAATTGAGATCATTGTCTGTATGTAGTCCAGAGCATTAAAAAAAAATCTTATATTTTCTTTCTTATGCATAGGCTTTCTTAGACTTGATCCTGAACATTGGCTAAGATCAATGGCAATTTTTCATTGCAGGCTTTACCTGCAGAATACTCCATTAAAGTGGCATGGACTCAGGTATCATGTGGTGCCACCTCTTCCTCTGAACGTCACAACTTGGCTCCATTTGTAGCTGCCTGTAGGCTTTAGTATTTATGATCTTCACTAAATACAGTAGGAATTTAGCTTCAGCCATGTTTTGGAAAAAACGTGTTACCTGTGAATAACACAAAGTAAGGAACTATATGCTTTTGGCCCATGCAGCAGGAAATTTCAATGGACATTCAACAGGAGGGATTCATACCGCGGTATTTACTTACTGTGTTAAGGCAGAAGCACCTGACTTTTGGTTTGCCATTCATAATTTAAGTATGTGAGAATTCAGATATAGCCAAGCCAGATACTTCCTTCTGGTAATTCAATATCAGCTTCTATTTGGAATCAAATGCACTTGCCAATAAAATTTTATATTAAAATTTATCTGCTAATAAGACTGTTCTCAAGGCAAAATCTACACTGAATTCTTTTGCAGCTGTATTGTTTCCCTTTTCTTTCCAATAATTTTATGTCTCTGTTTTTAAATAGAGCCAAGTTTTTCCATAGTTAATGTTAGGTCTGCTTAAGCAATTTATTCTCAGCCCTTTACCTACCATTTTAAGAATGCTTTTGTAGATTCCTTGCAAAAGAATCTATGAACAGTGACAGTTTTTAAGCGACTGTTGTTATTAAAAACTGTGCAACAAATAATTTCTATATTCACTGCTAAGCTAACGTGTAACTCTTACCAACTATTCCATAAGCTACTTGAAAGCTGGAATTCATATTTTATCCTCACTGTGGTAGGCACCATGTTTCTTCTCAGCTGTGCCCTGAATTGGGAAAACATAATCTTTCCTTAGGTCAGCTTTTACTTATAGCCTCTCTACATAACATAGGCAGTACAAAAGTAATCTTCAAGTCTATGCACACAAATAATGCATTGTATTAACTACAGTAGTGAGGTAAAAGGCAATATCCTTGCTCCCAGTGTGAGTACAGATGTAATCATGCAAACATAGCTAGTCCATCACAGCACTTTCCCCATGGTAATTAGCATATATTGTAGCAGCCCCAGGTTGTTTAGCTTGGAGAAAAGAAGGCTCTGGGGAGACCTTATTGTGGCCTTTCAATAGTAAAGGGGGTTTATAAGAAAGATGGGGACAGACTTGTTAGTAGGGCCTGCAGCGATAGGACAAGGTGGAATGGTCTTAAAATAAAAGAAGGCAGTTTCAGACTAGATATAAGGAAGAAATTTTTTACGAAGAGGGTGATGAAACATGAACAGGTTGCACAGAGAAGTTGTAGATGCCCTGTCCTGGAAACATTCAAGGTCAGGCTGCACAGGGTTTTGAGCAATCTGATCTAGTTGAAGATGTCCTGGCTCACTGCAGCAGGGGTTGGGCTAGATGACCTTTAAAGGTCCCTTCCAACCCAAACTATTCTATCATTCTACTGTGATGCATCCACAGTAAGATTTGTAGTAATCTAATTATTTTAATAGGCAACAAACAAAATTGAAATATCTCACTTATCAAACAGTCAAGTCTGTATGTTCACTAGTATAGGTAATTCTGGTTTAAATCAGCCTTTTAAAGAAATCAGAAAATGATTTAAAATGGAACAGTATGCACGGGGAGGGAGCAGAACTGGGAGGGTATTTTATCTCTTTGGCCTAAGAAAGGATCAGCTATCCCCAAACCATTCTCAACATAAGTTCGTTTAACCTTTTTATAACAATATCCAGCATTTGATTCCACAGCTTTCTTAAGGAATCCATTCTGTTTTGTAACTATCCTTGGAGTTAGAAAGGTTTTACCTAAATCAATATTTAATCCTCACTTCCACAGTAGACATCATAGGTCCTTCTTTGTAATGTCGTGCTAGATATTTGAAGAACATATATTCTCAAATATATGAAACTTGAAACATATTTATCAAATTTTTCACTTGGTCTTTTTTCGTCCAGTCTACACAAAGTCAATTCTTTCTTGTTCCTAGACCTCTGCCCACTGCTCGCTTCACTCTGTCAGGTAATCTATCATTTAGAGATTAGGACTGCTGAAAGTAGTCTTTTTCATGTATTTTACAGTGTTTTAAATTCAGTCATAATTCTATTAGGTGATATCTTTATATAAATCCATAGCACCTATATGCACAGTTTACCTGGGTAATGCCAATATACTATATGCTTATATACTGTATACAATATACTTATGACATGGTTTAGCCTCACCCCGCTGCTCACTCAGCTGTCCCTGGTGGGGTGGGGAGGAGAATGGGAAACACAAAGGCAAAACATCGTGGGCTGGGATAAGGATGGGTTACTGGGATAGCAAAGGGAGAGGGAAATAACAACAGTACTTAGAATACACAACTGGTGATAACAGAAAGCAATTTACTGATCTAATGACCGACCTGATGCTCAGCCCATCCTGGAGCTCCACTGACCCACCCCTCCCTGACTAGCTCCGTTTTGTGGATGACGTTATATGGTATGGAATAACCCCCTGGCCAGCTTGGTTCACCTGTCCTGGCTCCTTGTGAAAATTAACTCTATCCTAGCCAAAACCAGGACAACTCATATGCTAATATAAACATTTTTTATGGATTAATAGGAATTAATTTCTTTGCTGTAGTCAAGTTTTCAAGTGTAGCAGTAGGACGGGGAAGAAAGAATCAGCCAAACAATATGTGCCTATAAAAAGCGACTTACGGTCTGGAAAGTATCTTTTTGAAAATGCTGTTAAAGTCCTCTTTCAGAATCAATTGAGAAAGTTGTTGTGGTTTGAAGCTAACTAATTGCCTAGTTTAATCAGGACCCTACAAATTCAATGATACTTAAAGGTATTATATGTTTTTTCTGTCATTACTATTGGCAGATAGACATATCTCATGACCTAAACGATCGTTTCTAACTCTTGGACATATGGGTAATCAGCACTATTAATAATTAATGGATGAAAAATCTAATGCCAGCTAACAGTTTTGTTAAAGGCAGGCAGTGCAGTTTAGTTCAATAACTATGTTTGGCTTTAAACAGCAGTTGTCTTTCTAGAAAAAGGCTTCCCAACTATTACTCAAACACAAAGCTTTCTAATATCTTGATGCTTAAGACTTTCAGGTCTAGAACCTGAAAGCTGTCTTTTGGGATTGAGATCACTGGGCATTTGACAAAGATCTGGAGCTATCGCTTTTGAAGGCTAGATGCAGAAGCTGCCAGGAAAGTGAGTCTAATTCTGAGCTGTCATCCTGCCTGAGTAAGATTGATAGTATCATCAATAAATCTGTAAGGTAAAAGCAGAAATATGCCAATCAGTAGTTCTTTTGACAAAAAGGCAGGAGTGAGAACTGCAGGCAAGAGCCACTAAAGCAACTTATTATGAATGAAATTGCTGATAAGTGTTATCTATGGCACTAAAAAGAGAATAAGCTATGCACAAAGCAACAACTCCCTCCATAGGAAAAGTGGATATCAGTGACAACTCTTCTTGAGAAGACTAAAATGCTGTGCTAGGGCATGTGACTTTTAGCAAATAAATTGAAACTGTTAAAATGAGAACAAAAGGATCAGGTACAAATTCAATTAAGCAATGCAAGTCAGACATTTTGTATTGTTCTTTCTCTGCCTTCCATACTTAATGCAACAGAATTCTCAGCAGCTGAGTGGGAAAACTGGACATATATGTATGTTTAAAGGATGCCCCTACACAAGAAAGCAATATTGAATAACATCTGCACAAGTTCTGGACCTGAAAACAACTACATTAATGTGAGACTGTCCTTGAGGTAACTAGATTTTCAGGCAGCCTAGTCTTTCTAATTCAGACATAAGGAGGCTCCTACTAACATGGCTGGGTTTTGGCATCAAAAATATTTTTTGTTGCAAAGGATGTGGATGTTCCATCCTATTTAAAATGGATTAGTGCACCAAGTTCCATGTGTAGCATGTAGATATACTCTCAAATTACAGCAGCTTTAGTCCCATCGAGGGAGAGGATAGCTGTAGCATCATGTTGTGTTTATACATAAATACATACGCACACACACACATATACATACATAATATCATGCCTGGCAAGTGATATGTTGTGCATCTTCCCTTCCTTAACATTCCTATTCCTTTTCTCTAATTCACTCATGATGTCCTACTCATATTTTTATACCCTGCAGTTAAGAATAGACATGTTTATTACTGAAACAATCACAAAACATACAAGAAATACTGAGACAATTCTTCATACCTTTCCTTTTCTTATCACTGTAGGAGATATTTCAATGATTCAGACTGCAGCCAATCCACAGCAGGAATTAGCCCTCTATTTGTGACTATAAAACCCAAGAACAATAGGACCTATGATGACATGAGCCTCTAAAAGTTGGATAAGGTAGAAAGAAAAGTTATGTAGAAAAACACATGCTAAATGGTAAGCCTATCATTTAGACAACCAGTCTTGTATGTTGTGTGTGATTTCCATCAAAGGCTTGTTGTTAACGAGAGTCCAAACTTCATATGATGTAGATATGGTATTAGGAAAATCTCAGTAAATATGCATTATAGACTGTTGAAACTTCCATGAAAATATTATAAACAGCAGAACAGCTGCTCTGGATGGATGGAATTAAGGTATATAGGAGTGTCAACTCTTGGAAACACCCAAGAGAGAAATCTTTCCCTTACTTCCCATGTCAGAGGCCAAAGACAGAGAACTGTAAATGAACACTGAACTATTATATCTCTTAGCATTTGACCAACTTTAGATGAAATGACTTGCACCCTAAAGGTGCCTATTTGATTTCAGTGTCTGGAAAGAGAGCTGAAGGTGATTAGCTCATATAGATAAGTCTATTCATAAACACAAAGTGAGAGGAATAGCATCACTCTTGTGGACTAGATAACAAAGAAAAAAATTGCAAATTTAGTAGAAACTTTGCCCCTTTGTTATCCCGCTGAGGAATCCAATATCAATTTTAAAGAAAATACTTGTGTAGACAGTTCAAGTAACGTCTTACACACAGGATCATTCTTCCTATTCATATGTGGGTACCTCAGAGAATATTCGGTACTGTGTGTTGATGCGTCAAACTACCCTAAGAAGTTATCAATACCTGCTTCTCTTGACTGCTTTAAACAGTCTTTTCTTTGATCCGTTTATAGCTATCAAATATTCTTCCTCCCCCTCTATTAAATTTAAACTCCAAAATACATACAACACGTCAACAAACTCCTCCTATGCAAAATAAGTGGTTTCGCATAGGCACTCTGAAATTTTCAGTATGGTACATTGCTACAGAAAAACAGTAAGGAGTCAAGTTGTCTATTCTCTTGTTTAGGCTGTCTGAGTTCCTAGTAATGTCAATACAATATTAACATAATTCCTATACATCTCATCAGCAAAGCAGTAGAATGAAAAGCCATCCCCGCAGGCCCATTAAGTTCTTCTAATGAGGTCACTGGCTGATTACACAAGCAGCACATTATGTCTGAGACCCTTTCCATAGCCAAGTGGTCAAGACCTAACACTGCTTGCTCTCCACTGGCAGCTTACTGTTTAATCAGCATCCTTCTCCCCTTTCTCAGTATTGCCTGCAGAGCAGACTGTCCAGAACAGCAATGCAGCGAGCTGGTTGTTCTGACCCTTCCACCTGAACTGTTGGGTGATTTCAGACAGGCCAGAAGGCTCTGCCCAACTTGCAGACACTCTCTCTGCCTATTTAACTCTTCATGGCCTCTCTCAGCTAGTTAAGATACACATAGACAAAATGACGATATTCATCTCTTAATGTTCTCATCACCTACAGCTGAAATAAAGCACAGCAAAACAGTGAGATCATGTCAATGCACAACTGCTTTACTATGTATTGTTTAAGGCTACAATATCCTCTATCTTTGTTTGCTTTATCTCTTCTCTGCTCTTAGCCATCTTCATTTGTCACGTTGCCAGAAGAAAGATGAAAGCACCAGCATCCTGGCTACTTTCCAGGTTGGAAAACTACAGTCTGACTACCTATATTCCCCAGATGGCTTCAACTGGACAAGCTATTTTTCACCCATTTTCTTACAAACCTTACATGTAGTGCTGGCACAAAAGTTTTGCTGCATTTCCCGCTGAGGAAGGACTTTCTGGAAGGATGCAGGAGGGACACTTATAAATGAGAAGAGCTATAGCAGACCATTATGCTGAGGAAGGTGAAATGAGAAGGTAATTCTTAATAGCAATTTATTTGACAAACGTGGATCTTTTTTCTACCCCAATTTTCCCAGGAACACTTGATGATTTTTTCATACGTGTCTATTGTGTAGGATTATTCATTGCAGACTTCAGGACTAATTCTTGGCCTTCAGCTTATTTATAAGCACTCAAGTTTACAAAGTTGGCTTAGTTCGACTGAGCCTACAGATTACAGTCTGTTTCTGCTCCCTCCTTATAATGGCATAAATCTTAAAATCATGTTTCCAGGGCTAATGTTCATGTTCACAAACTTATCATTTGCTTTTGAAGATTTACCTTCAGTTTTTCCACCAGCAAAAAAACCCCTATTTCCCATACATCCCAGCTTGCAAACTCATTTGTCAGAATGCTTAAGAGGAACATGCAAATGTTTCAACTTATGCCTTGGGCTGTGTTTGTTCCTGTGGTCTGCACCTAGCTCTGATAAAGCAAACAGAAAGAAAGATTCTGTACAATGGAAAAAAAAAAGAGTAGGAAGGCAAACATGGCAGGCTGAGGTGTTGGCTAAAGTGTTCAACATCAGTTGTTTCCTTCTTTGACTGTGTAGTTTGAGAGGACACTGTGGGGAACTCAGTATCATGGGCTGTGTAAATACTTAGCCTGTTTCTGTGAAAGCCAGAGACACAACATGGGTTTGTCTGTGTCTAGAGACAACAGCAAAGAAAGCACTTTACTGTTCATTACAGATGCTTTCTGTCTCTCTGCTGCCACGTAGGAATGGCCTAGAGACCTGCTCCAATTACATTTGGATAACCTGAGGATTTAAGAAATCAGAACATTGTAGGAACTGAGGATCTACAGAAACCACTGGTTGACATTTCATTGGCCAGTCTCTTGAAAATATTGATCTATGGAAGAGAGCCACAAAGTCAGATGTCACCAGACTAAGTTCATTGCAATTGGCAAGTTCTTACAGTTGGGAAAGCAGGCACCATTCAGAAGGTACAGCTAACGCAGAAGGCAGGATGCCAAGCCGTGCTACACATCAACATATCACTTGTTGATCTGTGCCTCCTCTTTCTCAGCAAAGAACAGCATGATCACCAAAGTCTTGGTTCCACTTTCTAACATACTTCATAATCTTGGCATAAGCTAAAGGACCAACACTACCAGGGCTCCTTACAAAAAATACATTTCCTCACAACAATGGTGTTATCATCAAAAACTTCTTTATTCTTTTATTATTTAGAAATAAAACAACTTAAAAGGGGCAGGAAACATTTATGATTAGGAACATTTCATTTAGCCACTTTATAGCACACTTTGTAAACATTGATATCAACCTAGCTGAAAGGGCAGCAAACTGAGGACAGGGCGGCTGGCAGAATGGACAGGATGAAACCTCTCAATCTAGCTTTGCTGGTGAAGAAAGAAGAAAATGTAACGTGAGGTCAACCACAACTGAACGGTTTAGTACTACTCTTGCATCACTGCTAGCACTTTGCCACCTGTATTTTCAATGACTACTACTTTAGCCTATCACATGAAGGCTAGGAGGGGACCTCACTCATAGCTAATGCTCCCTTTACCAGTACACCTGTGCCTGCATGTAGTCAGTCTTAATTATTTTCTGAATTATTGTTTACATATATTTATTGGCACAGACACCTATTTCTGAGGAATGTTTGGTAAAGTAATATCACTTGATAATTAATTACTAAGCTTTGCAGAATAGGATCTGGGGGTTGTGGTGGACACCAGGTTGAATCTGAGCCAGCAGTATGTCCTTTCTGCCAAGATGATGATATTCTGGGCTGTATTAGGAGGAGTGTTGCCTGCAGGTCAAGGGAGCTGATCCTGCTTCCCCTTGGCTTAGGCCTGGTGAGGGCACATCTGAAGTACTGTGCCCACTTCTGGGCTCTCCAGTACGTGAGAGACATGGACATACATACTGGAGACAGTCCAGAAAAGGGGCACAGAGATGATGAGGGGACTGGAGCATCTCTCCTATGGGGAAAGGATGAGATAGGTGGGACTGTTCAGCTGGGAGAAGAGAAGGCTCAGAGGAGGAGATCGACTTGCTGAGTACCGCTCAGTCAGCCTAGTGTGACTAAGAGCATTTGACAGCTCAAATGCGGGCGATGCCTTACCAAGGCAGATAGTCATTCCCAGAGAATACAGAGAACTTCTACAAGCTGCTCATTCGATTTATGGACACATTAAAAGTATTTCAGTCTTTCTTCACTCCATCCAAGAGTTTCTATTCTGGCCACAAAGTTAGCTTCATATTTATAGAACTGCTCAACACTGTGCTTTTAATCTACTTCAAATACCTTTTGCAAAGGTGTGGGGAGAACTCTGCAAGCTGTGGCAAGGGTCATCTGGAAGGAGAATACACTGTGGAAAGAGTCATATGGGCTAATCCACAGGAGGCTGAGAGTCCCCTGGCCCTTGTCACCTGAAGAAAAAGGTAGAACTGTGAGATACCTCAGAGCCACTGTGTGAACTATTATCTGAGAACCTGCAAGACAGTAGGTGAAAGTGTGGATTGTATAATCCAGCCCACAGAGTATGAAAAAGTCACAGCAGGGCTATTTTGGGGTTTTTTTGTACTACTACTGTGTTTTAACTGACATAAAAGGTTTCAAGATGAATGTGGAGAATGGCTTTTAAATAATGATCTGTAATGGCATGTTCTACAGAAGTGCATTATAACAATCATATTTTATTATCTATATAAGGATTCCGTTCATATTAAAAACCAAATAAACCAAAAGAGAGGGAAACTGGTGGATCAGTTCATGAAATTTTTTCTCCCAAGCTTGGAATCCAGCCATTTTGATACAGAAACACAGCAGCTTTCTGTCAGCTCCCTGGAGCACCACACAAAAATGCAGAGAAAGGAAAAAAAAAAA
>VXBL01007431.1:34417-106691 GCA_013400195.1 Aramus guarauna
AAGCCATAGCTCTCACCAGATGCACAGACAATCTGAAAGACAGGCTTTTGGCAATTCTAGTAAGAATTTTGCCTGGCACATGAGGTCAAATGATCTTAGAAAATCAGAGCCAAAACTAGTTTTACGTATCATCTAAAAGGTAATTATCTAAATTCATCCATTCCTGGAGATGAGCCTAGCATTGTGACTGAGAAATTACTGTTGTAGACTTTCTGGATGGATAACATAGCTCCTCTTACAGCTGCCTGATTACATTTTTGATCTAATTGATACATTATTGTACATACTACAGGAACCGAGCAGCAAGCTGAGGAGTAGAGAGACCTTGTCTGGTCCACTATATTTCCTGAAATCCTTTCTGTCTCACAGACAGCTGATTGTACTACGCAGAAGATTTTGTGATCACATTACATTGATTCTGCTGACTAATTGGCGGCATTGCACTTTATATTCTTCTGAATATCCTCACAAATGAGTGGTATGTGCAGTCTGGAGGCTTATCATTCCTGCTTTCCTATGGCTGTTAAATGGCCTTACGTTTGGAGTATGCAAAATATTATCTCTGCTCTACATGTCCCATGTCTCTGCAACACCATGAAATGTATGAACTGTCTTTCTTTCACCAAGTGGTTTTATCGTGGTAGCTTGGTGCAGACCATTATTTTGGATTAACATAAATCAGAGCAGAAAGATATGGTTGCTACCAACCAGATCATACCAATGGCCCCATTTCAGCAAAGCACTGAGATACAGTGTTACACAAAGTATAATAGTAATGATTTATACTGAGAATGGAATTCAGTAAAAGGAATGTTTAAAAAGGGAAATGAAGCTGTCATAAAGAATACAAGTCTTCAGTGAAAAATGAAGTAGTAGCATTATATCCTCATGACCTGTCTTTTGAGGGCAAAGAAGGCACTGCTGTTGACATCAGCATGTCTTAGCTGAAATCCTGAGTCAAATGAAAAATATATGACAAATTCATTTGAAACTACCACAGATATAAAATTAAATACACTCCTGTCCTTATGGAATCTGAACACGTACATTTGTAAACCATCTTGGGTTTGTCTCATTTAGAAAATAAGTTTTTGTACCAAGGATCCCTCTCTTCTTACCTACGTACTTTTCCCATTAATCAAACCTTAAAAATCAAAATTTTCTTAGATTTAATTTCTGTAGAAAGCTCCTTATAAACAGAGATATATGTGAAAAGCTCTCACAGTGATAAAAAGACAGAGGTGCCTGAATTTGCTTTACTAGTCTAGATTGTCAATGAAAAATCAATGGAGCACCAGGAGACAAGGGGTGGGTAGGATCATTTAAATCATCAGTTCATATCACCTTTTTTTTTTTCTTTAAAGGTCTGAAAAGCATAATAATAAGATCACTTGCTGCAGAAAAACCAAGATCAGTTTCAGCCAGCACATGCTGTCATCTAGTTTAACCCATGGTTAAATGTGAGATTGCTCCTATCTTTAGCAGTACAACATAAGAGCTCCTCATTAGACCCGGAAAATATACAGCCACAGTCTGAGCCAAAGTAAATCACAGTTCATAAGGGATTTTGACAACCATGTCAGTCACTGAAATTGAAACAATGACTACTCCTAATTCCTGTTCCTAACAACAGATCTTCATCAGAAAAAAAAAAAACAAAACAAAACAAAACAAAAAAAACCAACAAACAAACAAAAAAACCCAAAAAAACCCCACACAGTCATTGTGTGTTGTCCCTGGGAAAAAAAAGCAAACAACCAAACCCAAACAAAACAAACAAACAAACAAACAAAGACCAAACCGAAAAAACCAACCAACAAACCAAACAAACCAAAACCTGAACCCTTTAAACCTGTAACAGGGAGGAGAGCAGGAGGGGGCATCCTCAGACAGAACTAATGGCATGCAGTGGTGTTCTGAGAGACTGCAGTCAGGTTGCCGTAGTCTTTGCTAGACTGCGCAGGGACAACTTTGAATCCCCAACTGGGTCAGGACTGTGCACGTGCTGACCCCTCGTACTCTCCCTTCTGCTCCTGGCAAGACCGGTGCTAAATGACAAGAGCTGGCAACTCTGTGAGTCCCTAGCCAGGGGAAGCAGTAATAGACAGTTATCCTTTGTCCTTCTCACACAAGGCAGATGCAGCAGATACAGACACATTCAGTGAATAACACCATCTCCCTTGTTGTTCTCTGGTTCCCTATTTTTCCAGGGCTGACCTTTCCAACTCTATCAGCATGCAAGTTGTGAGAGTTTTGCACACAAATTGGTGGAAGTTACCGTGTTGTCCTGTTTACAACAGTTTAAGATAGCTTACATCCCATGCAAACTTGCATCTAACAAAGGGAAAGTATGGGGGGGATGAAGAAAAGATGCTTAATCAGGCCCTGCTACAATGCATCTTTCCCACTCTTCAAGATTTATTTATTTATTTAGATAAACATAAGATACCAGATAAAGGAAGACATCTTAAAGCAAAGGGCAGCCTTTTCCTCTCATACTGATACTTTCTAATCAAACGATTTCTCTCATTTAAAAACACCTGAAAACATCTACACTTGAAGCTGATGAGACTTGAGGTCTTGAAAGCGGAGTGGAGGCATGAATTGCAAAGACACATAGAAGGTCACTGTCTTCTGAAAGTGATCTGCCTACAGTGCTGCTTCCTGCTGCAGTAGGATAGGGACCCAGTGAGTTATATCATTCAGGAACATCAGTGGGAAAATTGCTTAATGCATGCTTAGTGCACTCACATGTAGCTAAGTTATATGTGGCTCAATGATGCTTCAAAAAGTTGGAAGACCCCAGATCATTTGTGGCAGCTGATGTTGTTGCCTACTGGCACTCTCCAGCTCCACATTTAACCTATTAGAATATTTAACCACTTAAGGAAAAGGATGCTCAGAAAGGAGACAATTGCCTAGACTACATAGAAAAAGAATTAAAAAGAGAATATGGACACTCAGCTGGTCAGAAGGAGGTTTCTTTCAGCATTTGGAATATTTTTCTCGAGCTAGACAGATGAGCTTAAGGATGTGAATACATAATATAAGCAAAATCCATAGAAAAAACAGAATAAAAGTCACCAAAATTGTCAAGATACCACTGCTTAAAATGTTCCTCTTATGAATGGGTTCAAAGCCAAGCAACTCCAGAACCCCAAGAAACTACATGGAAAACCAAGATTTGGGGGCATCAAGCTGTTGGGCAAATATCTAGTATTTAGGGATCTGGGTTTCTACAGCATATAGACATGCTGGCTACATGTAAAGCATCTGGGAATATTCCCAGGCACTGGAACTCAACCATCCGTACTAGAAAACTATTAAAACATTGCCTGCTACAATTTTGGCAGGTCATAACTAAGTCTCTCCCAAGGACAGATCATTCCAGGGACGTTTCCCAATAGGCAGTTTGCACGCAGCCAGCCTGTTTTGGAGTTTATGAGAATTTGTTAGCATGGTCAATGGGCCATTGTGTGCCAATTGGCCTAATTGTCTGGGAATGTTCCTGGGAATGTTTAATATAATAGTTTATTTGTGCCCATTTTTTTTGAGCCAATGTAGCAGCTCACCACTGTTAAAAGGGGAGGACTTGTTCCTTCTCTGGACTATGTGATCCTACCCCCTCCTTTACACCAGTTCTGGTGCTTGTCAGGCCCTTTTCTGAGCCAATTCAACTCTGTAACCCACAGAAATCCATTTACTTTCCCTTGCTAGTACAGGTGACTGCTAGTTTAGGAATTTGAATCAGCACACTGCTGAGTCTGGCCAGCACCAAAGCCAGCTCAAGGAAGGCATGGCTACGCCTGGAAAGAGGAGAAGGGTGAAATAGCAGGGTGGAGTAGGATCTTTCCCCAATAGTGCCAATGATGCATTAGACTGTGCCTTGTAGCTACACTTCAGGTGACTTACTGTAATGAATTTAGGCTGTAGTTCCAAGAGCAGCTTGAGCTGATGTAAGCCATCGCTGCTGCTGCAAGCAGAGGGTCTTCTTGGCTGCCTTTCTCCAATTGCTTGTTTCCCATATCTCATCCCGCCCTTGTGCCAGCACAGCAGTGTATACAGCAGTGAGTGAGCTGGACTGAGGAAATGATCCTCAGGAAAAAGAAAAGAAAAAAAAAAAAATTAATCATAACTTGCTCTAGTTCACTGCATGGCCACAAATGCTAATGCCAAAATGGGATCTCAAGTGAGTGTGGGGAATGGTGCGGAAGTAAGGCTGAGTATCAGAGTCACGTAAAAAGTGGGACAGCAATATCAGGGCTTATCAGCTTAACCTGCTTATGGAACTGAAGTATTGGGTAGCTCAAGAGGCATGTGCCTATCTAAAAACCTCAAGAAGGTATTCAGATTAAATAATAATGGAGAGGGGTTTAGGGAGAAAAAGGGTTTGTAGGTACCCTAAATATAGATAAGGGTTCAAATACCATTGTGAAACCAAAGACAGCTTGTATAGATTTTCTTTCTGGTTCTTTCCATTATAAAAGTTGTGTTTTCCTAACAGTGTTAGCTGTCAGCTCCTATTTAAAAAAAGAATAAAAATATCTATAATTGAGTTAAACTCAACAGGATATGGGGCTCAAATAAATCTTGAAAGTTGTTTTGTTCATTATGACAATTCAGAAACACTGAATGCAAACAGCTTTGTGGTACAATAACCAAATTCATCCTAGTGTGTGTTTACAACCTTTTTATTGCAAGTATGCCTTCTTTCAGTCTACTCTAAAAACACAAGTGGGAAGAGGCAGTGGAGGAGAAGCATTAACTTGCTGTTGCTGTCAGACTGATCTAATTTGTAGTATCCCTTACCACTAATTGCTTAAATAAATTGCATTTTGCAGCACAGACAGGAGCCATATTAGATTTTTGGAATTCTGATCCAACTCCAGATTGTCTCATGGAGCAGCTTTCATTACACTCTTGTGTAGGCTTTTTAATGGCTCTAAACAGTTAATTAAGTTATTCTAACAGGCATAACATCTTTCACAGAAAAAGCTTTCTAGTGCTTCTGTTTGGTCTTAGTCTCCCATATAGCTTTTTCCACTGGGAATTTTAAGACTTGGGAAAATGATGATGCTACTATTTGATAACTTCTTAATTTTTTTCCCAATCCCTTTCCTCTCAAAGAACTTCACAAGCTATTTAAAACAGCAGCCAGTGCAAATCAATGCAGTTCTGTCGATCTAACTTGCACTGTGCTGATTTACACTAGTTGGGAAACCATGAAGGACAATCTTCCAGTGCTTGCTACAAGGCAGCGTGCTATCCGTTGTGTCGTTTGCCACAACTGCAACTGTGATGCAACTGCTTTGGAAAAGGAGCAGAGCTCAGGGCTTTCACAGCACTAATCAACATGCACATTAGTTACCTTGACCAGTTATGAGTGATTTGAACAAGGCAAAATATGTAGGCAGATGCAATACCTCATATTAACTCATCCAATAAAAGTGGGGGGGAAGGTGGAAAAAAGGAGTCAGAAAATTTTCAGGCACAAAAGCCTCCTTCAAGCCGATCATTTACATGTTTAGGTATGTGATTAGTTTTGGATGAGATCCCCCCATACAAAGCCTTTCATACCAGTGTATCAACCATTTGAGATACAGATTTCCCATGGCACATCAAATAACATTTTTGGGTTTGAAACCGCATTCCTACACGGAGACTAGTCCTACTGTAAAAAACATGATTCAGTGTAACAGAATCAGTGCTTGCATTTATATTTTTGAGATCAGAAACCAACACAATTCCTTTCCTACTTTTATTCTTCTCTTTTCTTTCTTTTCCTTTTCTTCTGTTTCTGAAATTCCCTACTTCTACCTTTCCTTTCATTTCTGAGATGGCTTATCAATATCCATCTTCCTCTTTGGGCAGTTATATTCACTAGTCCAGCTGAGCATGCACCCAGAATTGAAAGTAATTCAGTTTTCAGGGTATGTTGTGAAAAGGAGAGAGCAGTCTTAGAAGCAGACCTTAAGATGGGCTCAGCAGCCATGCGCATTGCATTTGTCTTTGTGCACGCATTGTCTTCCTGCTGAGATAATTTCTCTTCATTATTTATGCATATAAAAATAAGCTCTCACAGTAACTCTAACAGAGCAAGTAACTCTAACAGTTCCACCAGAAAGCACCACTTGGAAGCCTGTCTCAACACAGCTCACCAGATGTTCTGTAGCAGCACCTGCCGAGCCCTTCAATCGCTGCCTGCGCTCCTGCTGCCGTGAAGGTTCAGACGAGGGTGAAGGATAACAGCACTTCATATTTACTTACGTTAGCTGAGAATTGCTTCATCTGTTGCTGAAACATAGTGATATCTGAGCTGAAGCAGAGGCGACTCTTTAAGAACAGACAACTTAACTATGGATTCAGACAGGAAGATAAGTAATGTTATGGCCATCTTCAGTGAATGAGAGAATTTTACTGGGTACAGATCAGCTATCCAAGTTGAAACTGATCCAAAACATTAGATTTAACATTTCTTCTTTAAGAAAAAAGTCAACAGATCCTCACTTGCAGTAACTATCCAGCATATCACCTGATGTCAGAGCATACGAAGATATGCCAGGCAGACATAGAGAGCACATGAAATTCAAATGTAATGATAATCATACGATTTCTAGACAATCGAAAATGAAAATAAAATGCAAAAGCATTCTACACTTCCCCATTATTAAGAATGTTGTAGTAAAGAGAATCTTAACTAAAATATATGATCAAACAAGCAAAACAGTTCCAGGTTGATTCAGCTAATCCCAAGGTTGGGGTGTGCATTCATCTACTCCTTGACTCAAATTTGAATTCAGAGCCCTGCTGTTCTCCCTGAAAAGTGACAGGCTATGCCTTTTTCCCTTCTGTGGCTGATACCTGCTGCCTTGTGAGTCTCAGCAGCAAAGCAAGATGCACACAAAACACAAGAAAAAAAAATATCTTCCAACTTCTGCAGAACTCTGATTAAACTCAATTCAGCAGTTGAGAGTGGCAGAGAAAGTAAAGCTTGCATCTGTTACAGTTGCTGCAGTTGGAGGTGTGAGTTACGAAGGAGATTTGCCAGACTCCTCGGCCTCTGAGCAAACCAGAAGGGAGCAAGAAGAACTGATGCCAAAGCATGAGCTGTTTCCAAATGCAGCAACCTGTGCAGAACCAGAAGGTCACAGACTGCAGCTGGCCCAACTGTGAGTGGGACAGAGGGAACGGTCTTAACAAGCACCAAAGTGCTAGACAGGAAAAAGAGGCTTGGGTGCTAATCTGTTCAAAATGAGGAGCTGGCCTGGGATAAGTTGAGGGAGAGGGTGAAAAACATGTGGGAACTGTTTGTCCCTCTGCCTGATAGACACCCTTCTTCAGCATTCTGGTAGACTACTTAGTCTGCTCTGTACGTCTGGGATAGATTCACCCTACACCTCCTTTGAACAGGGGCAGGGTGTGAGATGATAGGCACTTCCATCATTTTGTTTCCCACAATCCTCTCTTCTGGTTTTCCAGCGTGACCTCCATCCGCTCCTTGTCTGAGCTTTTGTCCCCAGTTTGACTTTAACGTTGCATTGACCGTCACTGACATCACTGTATAGCAAACTATGGTCTCCATGTATTTCCCAAGGCACTGCTTCTATTTGTCTCTATTTCTTGTAAAATGCTTTGTAATGAAACTAAAACCTTAGGAAACTAGAAGGGATCCTGCAATTTCAGAGGTCAGAATAGGAGTCTCTCAACTAAATATTTGCCAGAAGCAGAAGCTATTATTCCTAGTCAATTGGATATTTTACAAATTTCCCTCTACTCATTCACCTTTAGAATTAGACTGTGATTGTTTTTAAAAAATAGCTGAAGTGCCAGAAAATAGATTTTATTCTGTCAAAGCTCTTGCTGAAACTTTGGTAACGAATAATTTAACTCGCAGGAAAAAAGGATTTTAAAAAAGAGAGAGAAAAATCTTTTGAAGAAAACTGATTTCCTTCCTCTTTAGGAAAGTTCTATACTGAATTCCAATCTACCTTCACAAGACTAGTAGCAATGTTAGGTTTTAAAAATCTATGTAATATAGCCTATGCTTGGAGAAGCCTTATTCTTGAAGCACAGATATTTCATTTGCTTCTCTTTCCAAAGCAGTTCTGTGCAACACTTTCAGATTCATAGAATCACAGAATCATAGAATGGTTTTGGTTGGAAGGGACCTCAAAGATCATCTACTTCCAGCCCCCCCTGCCACAGGAAGGGACACCCTCCACTAGATCAGGTTGCCCAAAGCCTCATCCAACCTGGTCTTGAACACTTTCAGGGATGGGGCTTGATCAGAGATTGATCAGATCTAGATTATTTGGGTTGATGATCATTGTTTGTTGGTCTGAAAACTTAAACTATGTCTTTTGGATACCATGCTACATCACTAAAGCTAATGAGAGCTTGGCTGGTTACCTTAGAGGGAACAGAACCATATGTTCAAGCAACACCATCGGTCTTTCCACCTGGTAGCTAGATAAGTAAATACTATGCAATCCCTGGGCCCATCAGGAATGTGAATTAATCAAGGGGTCAACTGGAACAAGCAGTTTTGTTTGAGAAAAGATAAGATTAAATTGCAGCAACAAGTAAGGATTAAAGAAGTAAAGGCAGAGGCAGTGGATTTATGACTACAGGCCTATTGACTAAATGAGCCATATAATAATGACTCCAAGTAATAACTAGACCTTGAACTGCAAGAAACCTCATATTGAGCAGGTCCTTATTTTTCCATCTTATTTGGGAAGGTAGAAGTCTAACATCCAACCCTTGTTGGCAGTCTTCTCAGTCTCCTGGACACAGTGTCGTTTCTCAGCCCTGGCAATGCAAACTATGAAATCAATTAAAGCTATAGGATCAAAGGACTAGGTTTCTCCAGCAGAGCCTGGGTATAAAATTTTCCCCACTAAGTCTATTATAAACAATTATTTGGCTGAAGAAACAGTGTCCTCTCTCTCCACAAAACTTTCCACAAAGGCTGATAGAGTGACAGGTGGCAGAGAGCAATATCATTGTGAGCCTGGAGTGAGATGGAGCTCTTTTGTCTACTGCAGAAAGCTGATGACTGCCAGTGGGCACCTTTTCCCTGAGAAATATATTGATATTCAGTGAAAATATCCAGAGCATTATAATTACGTGCAGGGGGTTTAGCTGGTTTCCCTGGCTCAACAGCCAGGCTTTTGGCTACCTCCTCAATTCTTCTTTCAATCCAGCCCCCATTGCAACCAGCGGTTAGTGCAAGGCTGCTCTAAATCATAGGCTCACTGCCTGTGTGAGCTGCTGCTGCATGTATATGTCAGTGTTCTTCCCTACAAGAGTGGTGAGGTTGCCCACAGGTCCAGGGTAGATAATTAAGAACCTGTGAGAATTGGTCCATTTCTAAATAGGTATTATTTTGCAGAAAATACATCACATCTACATGCTGATAAAAGAAACCTCTATAGCAGTACCATGCAAACAGTTCATATAACAAGCTAGACTGCATATAACCTTCATAGCTGCATACAGTCAAGCTCAGTTCTCTTTTTGTTATACCAGATATGTGCCAGTGTACCTCTGTGTGCTGCTTTTGGCTAGGATAAGTTAGTTTTCTTCATAGTAGCTAGTATGGAGCTATGTTTTGGATTTGTGCTGAAAACGCTGTGGATAACACAGGGATGTTTTCATTAGTGCCAAGCAGTGCTTACACAGAGCCAAGGCCTTTTCTGCTCTCACCCCACCCCACCAGCGAGTAGGCTGGGGGTACACAAGAAGTTGGGAGGGGACACAGCCAGGACAGCTGACCCCAACTGACCAAAGAGATAATCCATACATGTGACATTATGCTCAACATATAAAGCTGGGGGAAAAAGAAGGAAGGGGAGGACATTCAGAGTGATGGTGTTTGTCTTCCCAAGTAACTGTTACACATGATGGAGCCCTGCTTTCCTGGAGATGGCTGAACACCTGCCTGCCCATGGGAAGTGGTGAATTAATTCCTTGTTTTACTTTGCTTGCATATGCGGCTTTTGCTTTACCTATTAAACTGTCTATCTCAACCCATGTGTTTTCTCACTCTTCCCCATCGAATTCTCTCTCCTATCTCACCAGGGGGAGTGAGTGAGCAGCTGTGTGGTACTCAGCTGCTGACTGGGGCTAAACCGCGACACTCTGTTAACATAGCAGAGTGACTTTCGTAATAAAGTGGAGAACTAAACTCCAAGTAAAATGCCTCGAAAATGTTTTGAATCACCAGGATATAATAACCTCCCTCTCTCCAAACTCTTCTAGAAGTTTAGGTATCATTTTAAAGTGTCTGAACTCAACAGGATCAGAAGGCGGCTGCAGATCTCAGACTTCTCACCTTCCGATACTTGTCCCAGCAGCAATGTGCTTTTGTCACAATTCTTTAAACACCTACATATGGTATTTTTTACTTAGAAACTTAAATAATTTGTAATATCATTTTCTTTCTGAGATCCAAGCTCTACATTTTAATATGTAAGATGTATCCCAAGTAATGCCCTTTACTTGCTTGCTGCAGCTCCCTATGAATATGAATCATAGCATGAGATTTACCAAGCCTTTTGTTGTGCTACCTTGCTGGAGCTTTGCTTTCCTAATTAATTCCGTATCTTTTGTCATTGGCTTTTTTCCCCAGTCATCTTTTTTATCCATTGGCCTGTTTGATACACCTACCACATTCTGCCTCATAGCCAGTTTTCTGGAAAAGAGAATTTGTTACTTAACAGCACAATTCCTGACATGACAGAGTGCCAATGCTTCGCTGATTTCTGAAGTATTACCATAATGTCAATAATACAGCCTATAAATGAATGGCATAATCTGAAATACAAATAATAACCAGAGAGCATTTTGTTAATGTAATGCAGTACTTTAAAAAACACAACATGAAAACATCCTAAATGGAGTCTGGTATTTTGTTTCCTTTCTGATTAAAAAGAAGTCAGATTGCTCGGTGTTGTTTCTGTTGCTAGCTGATTTGCAAGCATCACCACCTTCCCAAACACTCACAGCTTCTGAGGGTGATGGACCTCGTCAGGAAAGCACAATCTGATATCGAGCTGCATAAATTGCTTTTTGCTTCCCCTCCCCTGAATGTGTATGAGTTACAGAAGTAAAAAAAATGAGGACAAAATGCTGAAAAATGTGGCTTTTCCTGGGCATATTCCTTAGCACATTTCTGCTGCGCACGCTTCTTTCACTCAAACAAATTCTTTTCATATTCTCCATTTCCTTGGTTTATTATTAATTTTCTCCCTACCCATTTTAATTTCTTTTCTTCCTAAAGAGCTGGTTTTAACAGCTGCATCTCCAGCTGTCAAGTGAATAATTCAGGGGAAATTTCTCACCATTGCAAGAATTGTTCTACAAAATACTTTAAACAGTCTTGAAGATTGTTAAAAAAAGCTTCACATGACAGCTGCATGCACAGAGTGCTTTATTAGTGGACAATGCAGCTCTTTATGATGTGTGTTTAAACTTCATCTTACTTTGAGCAAGCAGTCTATTGTGGACACATTTACCCCTGCAGACAAAGGTCCTGTCCTTGAAGACTTTGGTTTTCAAAGCTTTCTTCCCAAAGGATCTTTGACACTTGTCTGACTCTGGGTAAAATTTTCAAAACATACCAGCCAGCTCTGCACATAGTGATGTAACATAAATAAATCTGAGAGGTCTCTAAATAAGGTGTTATAGCTGACCATGGCTGTCTAATCACAGGAAAGCAACTGTCTCCAGTACCCTCTGAGCTTGTGTAGAGCTTGCATGGTTATGCAGCAGTACTGTACATGGTATGACATATATGATAAATGTCTCCCACACACATCATATTGTTTAGAAAAGAACTTCTTTTAAGAATTGAAATGTCCCAGACATGTTCAAACACAGAGCACTCAGCTGGATAGGAATGTATCAAAAAAGCAGCTCTCATGATTTAGCAGGGAAGCATGGTGCACACCATGTAAAAAGGGGTAGGTAATAGATACCATGTAACATGAACATTTTTGAATGCTTGGAATTTGGTGTGAGAGTTAAATGTGACATCTTCTCCCTTCCTTTTTACAAACTGGCCCAAAGACAATCGCCAGATCTTGGCACTCACAAAGTTGTAGAGGTTTTATTTTGCTTGAGAATTCTCTTGTGAAACTCCAGGGTCTTGTTTTTAATGGAAAATTTTTGTCTTCTGTGTAGCCACATCAAATGCTATTTCTGTATCAAATATGCCAAAATTCAGGACTTGTAATGACTGCTTCTTTTTCCCTCAAATCAAATGCAAATAAAACTTAGTAGAACCAAAAATCAAACAACACTCAGGTCAACTCCATCAACCATTGAACATGATAGGCTTCCCAGGACATGAAAGGATCAATTTAGTGATCTAGAAGATCCTTCCTAATCTTCATTTCCTGAGATAGTCATGTCTCGGACAGTGGCCTGAACTTTACATACATTAAGTTATTTTACTATATCTGTTTCTCCTATCCCCAATTCTTAGCACAATATCCTGGGCTTTATGTTTGCATATGACTTTCTCCAGCAGTACCTTGTTCGGAAGCTCAGGGTAGGTGTTCCAGGAAGTCTGTGCTGTCATGGACAGTGTGGACTCCTGTTTCAACAGTTATTTTAAAGCTATACTGGTATTCTGCAAAGGTTCCTGAAGAAACAGAGACATATACTCCTTGTTTGTACTTAAATATCTTCTGTGCATAAAAGAAAACTGACCCTCGAGGCTGATAGTGATACATCGTCTTACTGCAAGTGATAAAGTATGCCTTGAAAGATGGACTTTCAGCTACTTTTCAAAAATCAATGAGTCATAGGTACTGTGAGTAAGACACTCCACAGCATCTAAGGCCAACATTAACAATTCTCAGTCATCACATGGATGGTGACCAAAAGGAAAAGCTATAAATATCTTCTTCTCTGCCCCTCTTCTCCAACCCCACACTGAGGCAAAAGCTGATCATTACATTATTGATTCTGGCCAGCGATGGTGTAGAGTAAATCACAAAATCAGATAACCTTGTTTCCCAGCCTTTGTAAACTAATTATGTCTATTAATCACAGAAACCTCAGAACCTGTCCCTCACACCAGAAGAATTTCTGCAGCAGAAACATCTTCCATTGTCTTTACACTTTACTTGTGCCTTGTTAAAGCAAACGATACTTAATTGTCTTTTCTCAGCAAGTTAATGAGACCAGCCAATCTGTTGCTAAGATGAATTAAGAAACTCATGAAGAAGTTCTGAAAGAATAAAAAATCAAAACAGAGTCACCCTTTTTTAGCAATAACTCAGGAGAAAAATGGAAGCATAGGTCTAGGTAATACATAGAAGGAAAAATTATTACAGTTTCAACTCTGTTGATTTTACACTAAATGGGGAATCAAGTCATGGGGGGTGCTTTTTGGTTTTTTTTTCAATTGTTATGTAAGTTGATAAACCCTGTTTCCTATATGACAAATTCCACTTCAGAAAAGATTTTGTTACAAAGCAAGTTGAAGCACCTTTACTGCGCATACAGTCTGCCTGAATATCAAAGCATAAGATGCTAACTGGAAAGATAAGCTGCTTTGGTGGGTAAAACACAAACACTCACCTTACAGGTTCACTGAACTGCCTTAAGCAGATTAAGCATCAGACAGACAGATGGTAAAGACACAGTCTTCACCTGGTACAGGCTGCCACATATGGACCAGATCTTTCAATGGAATGAGCACATGAAGCTCTTAATGTCTCTCTAAAGCAATGCTCAGTGATGTCAGACACTAGCTGGATGTGAAAGGAACATAGCTGTGACATGTGGACCCAGCAATGGAATGAGGGTTTATGAGGAGACAGAAGAATAAGGGGTACAGAACAAAGAGAAGAACTTGAGCAATGTGAAGTCATTTAAAAAGCAAAACAGTAGAATTAGTTGGGGATTTTCCATTCATTCAAATTATTTTTCCAATGAAAATGTTCTCTTTCACTAAATTGCAATTTTTATTGGATAACTTTTACCAGAGGAGAGGAGAGGAGAGGAGAGGAGAAGACAAGCAGAGTAAGGCAGGACAGCAAGGAAAGGCAAGGAAAGGGAAAGATGTTTAGAGAAGGATTTCTCTGTACATATGTCCCAAAGTTTATCTGAAATGTGGGAACCTGTATTTTCTACCTCTTACCTTTCTCAGGCTCCATCCTTTCTCCTGTACCAAAGTGCTACCCAAACGGCAAAAAGCCAGCCTGACCATCTGTTCCAGTCAGGCTGCCGAGGTACAATTTGGCCCTGCCAGGTATAAGGGGATGAAATAGGTCATTCTCTAGAAACTTTTCCAGCATTTCTCTCTATGGTTTCTAGATTTCAGGATTCTTAGTTTAATTTAAAAAGTCTCTTTATATAAGCTGAAATGGCAGGCACCTATTAATATAGCACAAACATTTCTGTCTTCCTCAATTTGTCCCTAAACGTAGATAAGAATATAGCACACTATCAGAAGTATCAGAGATTGCTTGTGTTTAGATCGTGGTGGTTGTGTTTATCATTCAGTCTGTGATATTTATCGTCACTGTGTCTAAGAAGAACAAAGCAGCCTTATTACTTGTCTTCCTTACACTAAAAGCCTTTTTTCCCTTTTAAATATCAGTGAAGTATATCTCAGTTCTTGTGTTCTGCATCCAGAAATATTTCAATTCAAGTGAAACATGGTAATATGTTTCCAGAAGTCGTTGAAGCTATTACCAAAGTAAAACAGGGCATCCTGTGATATAAATCCAGCTATTTTACAACCACGAAGCCAGTGAAGGTTATTACGGTTTTTCTAATATACTCAGAAGAATAATTCAAAAAACCCAATCCAAGCCTTTTAAAACAGCAAGGCAAGTTTTTGCCTAGCAGTATCATTTGCAAGAATATAAATATAAGCTTGGAAATAAGTTAGTACACCACATGTCATACAAAGGCTTACAATTAAAATTTGGATTGTGTATTTCACATACATTCTTATTTTAACAGAAATTGCAGTAGACTGATAAAAGAAACAGACTATAGTACCATCTTTCTATCTAATGATTAACTGCAAGTTCAACTAAACAACAAAAGCTGATAATATTTAGAATTTGTTAGGCCATTCATGCTCTTGCATGTTAAAGATTTTCTTTAACTATGAGCCTCATATTAAACTGTTAGCATTTATTTAAACCAAGTATATATTCTATTTGTGCAAAACCAGTATTGCTGAACTTTGTAGTCTGTGCTTGCACTGTGCTTAGTACATTGAAGACTTATCCACAATGCTCCCAGGCCTCATAGAATTATAAAAAAAATAATATTAATACTTCACATCAGATCCTATACACAACATCTTTGAAAGATAATCACTCTTAGGCCATCTAGAAGTTCTTGTAGCCTTCTGTAAACACAAATGTCAATTTAAAAAATAATAAACAAAACAAAACAACCCAATAAAATAAAATAAAATAAATAAAATAAAATAAAATAAAATAAAATAAAATAAAATAAAATGAAATAACAATTATATTTATTTTTGTCATGTTTTAATAACAAATCTGGCATCTTTTAAATATTTTCATAACAAGGAAAAAGAACAAGGACAGAAAGAGAAAAGTAGTCACATGAAAATCTGGAAAACTTTGAATGTAACCTGTTTTGACTATCCTGGTAACAAAATTAAGGAGCAGTTGACCAAAAGATGTAAATATGTTAAAAAGAGATGGTTGTCAGAGAAGGAATGACAAGCTGCCTGTGGCAGCTTGCAGAGTCTGTGATCAACAGGTTGTAATTAATTCCCAAGAGAAGGGAACTGCCTTGGAGAAATCATATCAAACTAGAGCCTTGAGGCGAACACGAGGTGTACATATAAGTCTCTTTTGTATGTCACGGCAGGGCTGTAGCATATCAATAATCATACTAGCTTTAAAGCAGCTTTAAAATCCGTTTTTTTCCAAAGGAGATGAACTCTTCAGTATAAATTCTTTTTAAAATCATATGCTCCACAAAGCCTCTCTCATGGCCATTGAAGGAAAACTGCAGAAAAGTACAAAGCTTACTGGGCTTCCCCGTTTGCTTGTATTAGCAGCCAAGAAGATACTATACTGTTAATGTCTTCACCCCAGTTACAGGATTGCAAAATATCAATGTCTCCACTCAGATCTAAGCATAAAGTTATCCTCTTAAGGGAGCTTATTATAATATAATAACACATTGGGCTGGAACTTTCTTGCACCCAGGCATCTTGTATGGTGTGTGCAAACATCATACTTCTGCATAAGACAAAAGTGTCAGTGAAGAACTAGTCATAGATGGGAGAGAAAAATCTATAGGAAAATATACCGCTTCTTATTCAAACAAATGCAGTTTTTCAAAAAGTCAGGAATTCTGAAATGAACTAATGCCTGTACTTGTTATTTCTGAACAGTTGGCTTATAGGGTTTTGGTTTGTTGGATGGTGGGGGAGTCGATTTACCATGGAACAGCAGGACTCATGCCCTTCAACAATTTATTCCCCTAGATATAAGAAAAAATCAGACTTACAAGATTCATCAGCAGGAAAAATATGGTTAGCCTTTTCTAACCCTTTATTTCACAGCTCCATTAATACTGTGTCCTGAGTGTTGTCTCATAAACATGTCTGATGTTCTTGCTGGTTGCTAAAATATTTTAAGTAAGCTGAGGAAAGGCATTGAGGGACAGGTGGGCAGAGCAGAGCCATGTGTGCAAAGAACAGTTTAGACATAATCTCTTCTGTAAATAGACAGTCCTCCCCCATTACACTGAAAATGTATGCCTTGGAAGAACTTGACTGCACTTTGAGCTACTGTGCAGACCAGGCATCTAGTTATTTCCCCTCCTGCACTCGCACGTGATGTGCAAGAAATCTGTATCATCCCCAGCTCACAGTGTGGAAAAAGGAAGGGGTTTGTGAGAGAAAAAAGGGCCAAACTAAGGAAAAAACACCCAAAACACAAAGACAGATAAGAAGCAGGAGTAACAGTCTGGAAGCAAAAGGCTGGGACCTGGCAGTAACAAAAAAGGCAAGGTGGTGAACAGTCAAAAGGCATGGGATGCAAAATGAGGAGCTGGGTAGAACAGGACACACCAGCAGAAGGCTAGAGTAAGGCAAGGAATAGTATCTGAAATCTCATAAATTCACAGAGTTAATATGGGAAAAGAAAGTATCAACTGTACCCCCCCAAAAAAACCCAAAACCCCAAACAAAACCCCCAAAACCCAAAAAATAGCAAAAAATCCCCATCATAGTGATGTTGGCTATTTCAAAGGAGTATTCATCCCTCCAGCATAATAGCATCTCCATATACTGTGCTCCTGGAAAATATTATTCAAATATGTTTTAGTGGCTCAAATAACTTTTGGTCAACTAAATGTCGATAGCACTTTTGAGAAGAACAAGGACATTAATTCAAGCTCTCAGTAAATGCCCAGCCAGGGTAGTTATAATGTCCTCTTGTCCCAAATTGCTCATACAGTTTAAATTGCTATTTTTCATTCTGTCATAAACTGTTGTGCACAGTTATGCTGTTATAAATTGCTTTAGAGGTAGCTAAGTTTTAGGAATGTAAGAGAAGCATGAAAACTTTGTACAGCTATTACCAGACGTGCCTTCCGTGTGACCAGTCTATGTTGTCCTGTCACAACCAGCTATGGCATCCTAAGCACACGCCTGTAGTAGGTGTACAAGATCCCATCTCGGCTCCTACTGCAGGCAAGTTGTATTAATTTCCCTTTGAAACATGCAAAAAATAGCAACTTTTGATCAAGAATTAGGATTACTAAATGTTAGATTAGAGATGTTTGGATGACGTGATTTTTTTTTTTTCAGCTGCTGATTCTTCCCATGTTGTGAAACCACAACACAAGGTGTACAAGGAAAGCTACCTGAAATTACCTTACATTTACTGTACACAGAAGCTTGTTATTCTTACTGCTGAAGTGGACTCTCTTATCTTGCTGTAATGCAAGGTGATTTATGGAGTCTTGCCCCTCAGTGAAAGGCCATTCCCCTGCTGATGACAGCACGCGTCTGCCCCAGAGTAATTCTGAGATAATTTCAAGTTGTTTACTCCTAGGTGAGAACCTGAGATTTTAACTCTATTAAGGATTGGAGGGAGGGGAAATGATTATTTCAGATGATGCATAATTTGATGTAGGTCAGGTAACAGTCTTGCAAAGAATCCTGATGAATAAAAATAACAGAAGATGCAGGTTGGCTTATTTATAGCTGACAAAGCCTCCTAGAGAAAACACAGAGCCTTGTAGACAGAGGGAACCTTAAAGATGATGATAATATCTGATGATTTAATTATCGCCTAGCATCATATCACTTTGGTTAAAGGCTTAGACAGATTGGTGTGTCAGCAGACAGTGAATCCCAGACAACCTAACCTCGGGGGAAACCTTTGGACTCATACCAGTTCTGGATACTCCATACCATACAGCAGATCCCAGAAGGACTTCTAAAACATCCACAGCACAAGTGAAAAATGAGGCTATAGTGAACTATATTGATGTAAGAACTCAAATTCAATGATTCCTTTGTTGCATTCAGCTTCTTTTTCATTGTGTAAATTCTCATGTTTGTTCATTCTTTAGAAACCATGCTGCGTAATTTCCCTTATAAGCTACTTTTCATGTATGTGTGTATTAGCAAAGTTCGGTGTTTGCATTCTGCCACATTTCAGTAATCTTTGCTTTCGCTGCAAGAATACAAGCAACATGCCTTCTTTCTTCTCTCTCCAAAAGGCAGGCAGAGGGACAGCTGATACTAGCCTCAGAAGTGAAATTGTTTATCAGAAACTCCTGAAAATGCTTGGGGGTTTTATTCTTTATTGGAAAATGACAATTATCTTTTTCATTTTAAAACAAAAAAAAAACTAGAGGCTTTTTCTTTGGCCCCTACTCCATGCCCAGCCACGGCTAGTGGTTTAGCATGTCCCAAAGTGTCTGCAGACAGACATGTAGCTGGAGGTCAGGTGGGCTGACGGGCACAGCAGGACACAAGGCACATTTGGGACTGACCATCAGCTGCAGCTACACCACAGTCAGTGTCCAGATCAGACTCGGCTCCAGCACAGGAAAGTGAAACTGTATTGGTCTATGTATGAGTAACGGTAGATGTTTCTGCACCTTTCAGGTGATATCTCAAGGAGCTTCAGTATAATTCACCCAGGCATGCATCTCCTTATGTTCTCACTTGTCAGGTTTCAGATGGTATTTTTGACAATGTGGTGCCAGCAGTTTGACTACTGAGCACATGCTGAATTCTGCACACCATGTCTCCAGCTGGAATCAGGGGTCGTTGGCAGGTGACACCACAGATGAAATCCGGTTCTCTATACCTAGTCTTGCAGTTGATGAGAGCTTTCATGTCAACACTAATCTCACTTCACTAACTGTGTTTATTTTGCAATGCCAGTTTCTTTTTACAAATTTCCTTAACTATTTATTGTGGCCCCTTTATGGCTGTGATGCACACTGTGATGAAAGATGGAATGTCACTGCTGCATGGAAAAGGGATCATTACTGCTTTAATCTAAAATGAGCAGCCCAGGGTCATTTGGATATTTCAGATCTAGAGATTAAAACTGTCTCATGCTGTGAAATGTAATGTAAAAATAGCTGTGTCTGTCTTCCGGAGCTCATTTCCAGGGGATCTCATGACACTTGCCTAATACAGCAAGGGCCATCTTTCCAACCCATAATCATAGTGAGAAGATACTCATTCATGCTGTTTGCACACTGCCAGTTACTGAAAAATAAGTATATAATATGCCTGTCAAATATATAATCAAATATGTAAATAAATATAGTTGTATTAAATATATAGTTGATGTATATAAATATCTGTGAAAAGCAGCTGAGAATCTTTACTTGGCTTATAATACATGACAGCTGAGGAAGTAAGAATGAGAGAGAGATGGGAAAATTGGGGTTAAAAAGAAGAGAGGGAAGTATGAGCTATAAGAGAATGTTTGTTTTAGCACTCTAAGATCATTAGAGTAACTGCGAAGCAGGGGCATCTCAAATAACTTATCATCAGCACTACCAAAATTTAACTAAATGAGCCTGACATCAGTTAATTCATTTCAACAGGCTTTTGGTATTTCCAGCCTTCATCTACAAGGAATAGCTAGTGGCTGGTCCTAGGTGTGGTTTAAAAGGAGAGAGCATTCAGCAGACTTCTTCCACCATTTGTGGTTGAAGGACAGTTACAGTCCCAGCATTTAAACAGTCTGGGCTACAGGAAGATTTTCATCTGAAGTAACTTGGTATTGTGCCAGTGACTTTAATGAAGCTATTCTGATTTCTACCAGATGACAATTTGGCTCAGAAAAATCAAAGTCAGTGAAAGTCCCAGCATTTTCCTGAAGGAGGTGAGAAATCATGACTGGCAGGTTCAAGCTGGCTTCGTGAGGACTGCATGCTGTATTCCTTTGATGGATGATTTCAGTATCACTCTGGCAGTCATATCAAAATTATTTGGTAGGCAGAGGCAGTTCTGCCTAAATACTCAAATGATCACTCTGATTTACATGCGGTGGATTGGAGGGAGTGATGGGGGAGGGGGGTGTGTGTCTGTCTAAACACTGCCCCAAAGGAAAGTGTTCTTATCAGGCACTTAGATGTGCTCTTTGTAAGTACAAATTTCTCATACTATTATTTACTGAGAAGAAGAGAGGTCATTTCCTCTGTCCTCTGCAGTGAATTAGCTGTAGGAAGGCAGTCAAGAAACCATTTGCAAAAGACCCCTTTGCCTTTCTCCATGCTTGAAGGCTTTTCTTTTTCTTTTTCTAAGTGATGAAGCTCATTGCTACCTGTGGTGAATATAGCAGGGACTCTACTCATTCCCAGTGCATACTGCTTAAGCACATAATCTTCTTATGCACATTAGTTTCACATGTCTTGCCTCTGTCCCATTAAATGCATGTTACAAGAATAAGCTTTGTATCAATTGGTTGCATAATTCAGTGATTAGACCAAACTGAAGTTCAAAGACAGTTTTATTGGATAATCAAAACCAGCAAATGAGGGAGTTTGTGTATCCACAAATTCTTTTAAAAACAGTAATAAAATGTTAATAAATGCAGTAAAACATGAGAACAAAAGTGTTGCTTGAAAAGGAGGTTGAGGGTTGGAAACGGTTGTTGTTGGGTGCACTTCGAAAGCTTCCTGAGAAATACACATCCCAACGAAAAAATCAAAATATGTATACACTACAGGCTGGATCCGACAGCCACCGTCTGACAGCCTAGCTCCCGTACTGAGTCACATCAGGAGAGCACAGAGGTGGCCATACTATCTAACTGTGGCACAGTGAAGCAACTCTTCTGTTGACGGGACTCAGTCTCTCTGCAAACATGTACATGTGCCAGCTTACTCATACTTGCTTGGGTACTGCAAATAGGGAAATGTATTGGTCCATAGAGACTTACCAATGAGACTTATGTCTGTAGTCACTTAAGGTCAGGGTCTGATTTTTCATGTCCCTGAAATGCATAATTCCAATTGAAATGAAAAGCAAGTTATGTTCTGAATATTTTAAAATATCTATGATTCTTCTGCTATTGAAAAATCCCATTTGTATTTCAATGAATAATATTTCAAATATTGGGATAGTTCAGCCTCAGAAACAGTATAAATACTAAAGTGACAGACTCAGAAAAGGACAGAGAATTACATTTGTCAAGTCTTGAAGAAAGTGCTTATGAATCTTAGAGTTTAAAATGGGGAAACTGAGCATTCCTGTTATATGAACAGTTCTCATACAATTTGCTGTTGAAGTCACACACGTTTCAGACATGTCTGGAGAACACAGCGGCCAGCTGAAGATCAGCAGCCCTTTGAGATTAACCCCTCTCAAAGCCTGATGACTGCCAGGCAGCTCTTCATCCGTAGAAGAAATACAAATTGCCAATCACCAGAGAATATGATGAACAATAACTATGTAAGGATGCCAGATAGGATGAAATTACTGAAGCAAGAACCATCTGAAAAGAAAGCAGTCTTGAGGGGTCCACAAGTATCTGCTGTCCATAACCCCAGAACACACTTCCACCCTTCCTGTAACAAAATGTAGAATTATAGTAAAAATTCAAAAGCTACCACCACGCCATGAGGAGAAAATACAGTTTGCCTCTATTCCTACATGACAACAGTCCTGAGTCAAATTCTCAAATGACTTCAGGAAACCAACAACACTATAGAGAAAAGAATAAAATAATAATTTAAAAAAACCCCAAACAAACAAACAAACAAAAACCAAACAAAACCAACCAACCAACCAAAAAACCAAAAAAAACCCAACAAATTAGCTGAATCATGCCAACCAGCCTAACCTTGGAGAAAGTGGTGTGTTAACCCTGAAAATGCAAATGAAACACACCAGCCAGGCAATCTGCAGATAATAATACGGAAAAGAGTATCTGTGTTTCTCTTTTAGCTTATCACTAACTGTTCAGAATCTAGTGCCTTAAAACAAATACAGAGCTGAGTTACACACCCTGAGTAACAAAGGAGTTCCTTCCTTGCCTCTGGCAGGCAATATAAACTCACATTACCATTTCAGTTTTTTAGCATTCCTTATTTATTCACACTAAAGCCATCACCAGCTGTGGTTCATTTTCCTACTGTAAAGTGGACTTCAGCTGTAATAACTTCAACTGCAGACTGCAGAAAAAGTAATTGAAGACTGCGCTTTATGCTCTTTCCTTCAATATTTTTAACTGTAGTGATTTGTTCCAATTTAATTTGTGTTTACTGCAAATTGAACTCCACTCAGGTTAATTTTTATTCTCTGTGGTTTTTTATTACTATGTTTGGTCTAGACACAATATGGATATTTGGCAATAAACCTTCTAAGCTCTACTTCTTTATGTGATTGGGAAGTTTACGTCATTTACAAAGTCTTAATAACACATCCGTCATAATAAAATCAAAGAATATGTACGACCCTCATGTCACTCTAGCATCAACATCATGAAAAGATTAACATTAAAGATCATATAACGAAAGTAATTTTTCCTGACCAAAAAGTTAACATTTGTTACTGAGGATTGCTATATATCAATACTAAATATCCATATCAAGATGAAAACATACTTGTTGTCAAAAAGACTCAATTCTGGAACTTGACCTGAAGAGAAATTACTAAAAATTGAAGGGTATTATCTCCTTTGTTCCCAGCCTATTGTTTGGTTGCAACAGGGGGTTTTTTGTGAGGTTGCAGAGAAGAGTTTCTTCTGTCTTGGGCTACTGTACGTTATATAAAGGTTCCCCTGGGATTGCTCCTCCCTTAGGGCCAAGACACCAGATGAGGGTGACGGGTGGAGTGGAAAGAGGAGGTATATACCCAGCAGGCTCAGTGGGAATTGGAGCCTCCTAAGACCAGGAGACACATAAAGTACTGTGGAAAAGAGAGTCTCCCTCATGACCCAGCATTCCTTACAACTGGGAAGTTACTGCAAATACATGAAGCAAGGTCCAAGACCAAAAAAGAAAGGGTCCAAATGGCAATAATACAGATAGGAGGGGAAAGAGTGATTCTCAGATCCTTTATTTATGTCTGTCTCAACCCTCAGACCTGAGATGGTATTTTTTTTCTTCTTTTTCCAAGAATCACTGTGTTCTAGCTCATTGGTTTGTGTTCTCTCAAAACATAAGTTTAGAAATTGAAACTCTGTTGTTTCTGGTGTTCTCATATTAAGGAAAACGTTCACTTCAGATCTCTTGCTGACTTGATGTCCTGTCACACAATTCAAAATTTATTTTGATAAGGAGGCTGGACAAAATTAAGTCAGATTTTCAAACAAGTGACCTCATTAAAGCACGGATCAGTGTGCAGTCTCCAAATTAAAGTGTTTTACATGTTTAAGGTGTTCTTGCTCTAGAAAGATCCCAAAGTACTTTGCAGGTTTTATTTGTGATAGTCACTTCACTCACTAAATAAAAATGCCAGGTACATGATGCTTAAAGAAGGAACGCAGAGCTTAATATCATTGAGTACAGACACAGTCCGCTGAACCTAGGTGTTACCTTCATCAGTTCAGAAAGCAATAGATGGAAATAAATGGAACATCTTTGCCGCTTTCCTGCTCCCATCACTATTTCTCCATGCAACCCTGGCTTATATCAACAACAGGCTCCTCAGAGAGAGATTCCAAAGCTGTGAATTGCAGTTTTCTTTCAGGCTCATGTTTCTCTTGCACAAAAGACTCTATTATTTTAAATATCAATATTTGCATTTTAAAAGGCTTGTTTATTTGCCTGACTGAGAAAGTGGAGAAGAAAGAAGACAAGGAGAAATGAGATGTAAACATGGGGACTATAGTGTGCTAGGAAAGCTCAAGTAATAATATATTTTCACATGTATCTGGTTAAAAGCCCTGGAAGGATGACATAAGAGACATATTGATTCTAGTAAGAATATCTACTTACAAAAAAAAACCCAAAAAAAAAAAAAAACCCAAAAAAAAAAAAAAACCCAAAAAAAAAAAAAAACCCAAAAAAAAAAAAAAACCCAAAAAAAAAAAACAACAAACAACCCAAAAAACAGTACACAATATAGAAATTAGCTTCCAGGAAATGCTAAGAAACAATCTTTGAGCTGTTTTTCCCTAATAAACTTGATGAATGTCATATGTGCTATCATGATCATCCCAGGCAGGTTTAACTTATTGATGCTTAGAAAGAATCAGTCATGTAAAGTGAAGGTAAAAAAGCAGGAGAAAGCTACCATACTAATGTTAAGAAAGCTGAAGTGCTGTAGGAGAGAGATTCTAATAGCACAATTTTTCTGTGAGCAGAAAAGTCAAAACACTAAACAATTTGGAATGTCAAAATAAATGTTTATGTATATGCAACTAATTAGCTTCTGAAAGGTGGTCTAGCAAAATAGCCATAAAAAAATCCCAAACTCATCAAACACACTGGAGTTCTAATGAATACTGTATCAAAATCAAAACTGGAACATGAAATTTTGCAAAAATCATACATTTGTACCTTGCTTCTAAGAGCATTGTTTAGATACAGCTGGGTTTGCAAAGGACAGATGAGTCCTTTGCTACTAATTATTTCTGCATAGGTGAAAAACAGTGGCTTGTTTTGTTTAATAGCTATTCCTCAGTCAGTCATGGAGTTGCTTTAATAAGAAAGGAAACTGAAGCATTTTGCCTTTTAGTAGAGACAACTGAACTTTTTTGAATAGCACTGGTCCATAAATTATGAATGGCTTCCTTCTTCACATATTTTTGCTCAGTTAATTCAATACTATAACTACTAAATCATAAAAAACCAGCCTTCTGAAATGTCCAGAATAGAGATCATCAATTAATTAGAATATAATATATGGAGCTCATGAAAAATAAAATAGATATTATGTTTTAGATGGGAAGAATAGTTCAGGGGCTCATACAGACACTGTACTGCCAGTATTCCTAGATTCTATTCCCAGCCTTGTTAAAGACTAATGGTATATCTCATATCACCTCATTTTCACTATCCAAAAGCATAGTCTCCTCTAAGCTAGCTGTCAAACCTCTCAGTACTCAATAGAAAAAAGAAGGTACCTGTAGCAGCTGATTCATCCCTTCCTAAAATAGAATGAGCTGCCCTCTGAAGATGCCTATTGACTATAGAGGATGTATAGGTGATTGTTATTAGGAGGTGTGAAGCCCACACTCACAGCATAAGTTATTCAGCTCCTCTGTGCTTTAATTTTCTGTCATTGGAAAGGATTAATAGCATTCCTTACTTTACAATAATCTCTTGTCCAGGCAAAAGACAAAATGAACCAGAACAAACTAACAAGCAAAAAGAGCTGAAAACCTGCAAGGAGATTAGAATTATTTGTTTTATCATTTTGCCACTGACCATAGCTTCAACTTAATTTACAGGTGAATTCTTGCATATAAAATACATTTTTCTAGAACTTGTAGTGCCCACTTGGAGGTTGGAGGGAAAAGACTGCTGTTGCTCTTCCTCTTTTGCTGTCTACAGGAGGAGCTACTGTCACTTCAGCCTGTGGCCCGTCTGTGCCTGTATTCCATCAGCTTTAGAGGATGTCTGGTATGGTATTGAGTTCTCAGTTACCTCAGCAGTAGGTTAAGATTTCACAATAAAAACAAAACAGAAATATTCAGAGATGGATCTTACTGGTGTGGTGGCCACATATGATCTGATTCTGTGCCCTTTGGTGCACAAAATATATTTCTCATATAAATATTCCTATCATCTCCTGTTGCTAAAGCCTAAGGATTTGTATCATCCTCAGCTAACATGATTATACAGCTTTTTCCTTGTATATACTACACACTGATGTTGTTCATGCTCCATACTGATTTAATATTCTGTCACAAGCGTAAGGGTGTGGTTTTTTATAAAAAAAAAAGGAAGGAACGAAACTAAAGTAACTTTTATCTCTATGTTGGACCAAAAAGAAAAGGACAAAAATCATCTTAATCTGCAGCAGGTAGCTGGTCTCGCCTTTGGAGCATCATAGAAACAAATAAATGCACTTCTTGCTCTTGACATTCCTACAAATGGGGCTTGGGGTTGCAGGTTGAAAGTATGTGTTAAGATCCAATTGTACAGAAGTACTGAAAGAAAGAGTAGTACATTGATGCTGGTCAGACATGAGACACGAAGGTCAGAGGTGAAGCTGCAATTCACGCCTGACAACTGAAAATTCATCTCAGTCTTTGGTTGCGATGATAGCACGACCTGGTTCTAATACGGAAGAACTGTCTGTGTGATGTTTAACAATCATATCACCTTCAGAGGCAGAGATCTCAAGATCAACACCTTGCTCTGCCTTTTTCCCAAGCAAACATATGAATGGTTTCTTACTGCACACAAGGCAAATCTGACAATGAAAAAGAAAACTAGTAAAACTACTGCATGCCAAGTAATTACATTTCAGCAAATTTTTTTTTTTTTTTTTTTTACCTAAAGTGTATGGGCATATACGCACAGCCAAGTGCATGGGTGTGTATTTGCAGCCTTGCATGCTTGGATCCCTTTGCAGTACACAAACAGTATCAGAGATTACAATAGTAAGCTGAAGTGATTTGACAAAAACAGAGAGGGGGAAAGGGGAGAACGTGAGACACATGGGTAAAATAAAGGGAGTCTGGGCTTATATCACTGAATTGCAATGCTTCTTGTGCTATTCAACTTTTTTTCTGTGCTAAAGGGCCACCCTAGATGTATAGCACATGAGGGTGTTTATAGCACAGACTATAAACTGCTCTCTGAAACATTTGGCACAAATGTACTTCCAAACATGAAAAATGGCTTACAACCAAAACGAAACTTAGGGGTTTGAGGTCATTGTTTGTACATACCTCAGTGTATTCTTGGCTTTATCTGAGCATAGGCTTGAGAGTAACATTTGAGAAAAAGCATATCAAATTTTAACTCTAAACATTTATTTCTACTAGCTTATTCTTCTCTCTTCTTCATTTCTATTTCTGTTTTCTAGAAATAAAATTTAAAACTTTGTACTATTCTGTCTTCTATTTTTAGTTCTTGTAAATCAGAATCTACAGAGGCTTAAAGAATGAACAGAGGAATTTTGCACACTTGTTCTGGGAACAATTAAGAAATAAACATTGGAATAACATTGTCCAATTTAAGCATAGTACTGTTCAACTGAAGAGTTTTTCAAAGACTGTTAAATGACGGCTCTGTCAGGGCCATCATTTGGCAAACTCAGATTGGCATGTATTCTGGGTGGGGCAGAGCTGTGCAGCCCGAAATGAAAAAAAGTGAATATATTCTTTGTTGGTGTTACATTTGTGAAGAGCTATGCTTTTAGCACCAACTCATTTACATACAGGTTCTGTACTTGGGAGGATTTTTGTAATCATATAAATGCAAACAATGTGTACCAAAATTGGAATAGTAATTAAAAACTTCTTAGAACTTTTCATCCCAGATTTCCTGAAAGTACTCAGTGAGTTTGAAGACTGATCTAGATTATCAGATTGTTCTTCACAGGCAGTAGCCTCAAGGATAAAATGCAGCAAGTACTTAACAGGAGCATACTGGGGTCCCAAACAGAAGATAAATCACACAAACTAGAGGGCCAGGCTAGGTAGCTGCTACTCTGGGACTTTACTCAGAGCATAGGATTTAACCTCCGGCTGCTGCAGAAATCCCATGGGCTGTCATCATAGGTCCTCAGTGCCTTTCTTGCTGTTGTTAAAAAAAGCTCAGGATCAGCCCACTGAGAAGAGCAGAGTCTTCCCTCTCTACACATCAGCCATGTGTTTTATATTTCACTTTGCAGTACTGTGGCTAGGCTGGTTTTCCCATTAACATGTTCATTTAAAAAAAAAAAAAAAAGAGAGAGAGAGAGACAGACAATAAAGACTTTGTGAGTTCTTTGTATGAAGTTTCAACAACTGCCGTTTTGTCAAATTCTGGTGGATGCCAGATTATCCCACATTACCACTCTGGTGACTCCCTTCACCATTGTAGCACATCAAAGCACACCCTTGTTAATCAGGCTAACCAAATTAATACAGCTGTGTTATGACTTGCCATGTCTGGAATATTTTTTCATATACTATTGTGTTTATTGTGATTGAGTCTGCAGAATGCTTTTATTGTCCAAATACACAGTGTATTCATGAAATATGAAGAAAGAGCCTACATGAATATTAAAGTTTATGACATTAAGGCGGAGAGGAGAATTAACATAGCAAAATCACTGCAGTAAAAAATTTTATAGACCATTTTAAAATTGCATGTTCTTTCATATTTAGAGTTGTCCAGAAATGTACATGAAATACCAAGCTCATAGATATTAATATTGTTTATAACACTCCTTAAGTAGATTATCATTTCTCAACGCTGCTGTGTTGGTGTGAAGAAATCCTTCGACACTGTCAACATAGTTTGTAGGTAATGCTATATCTAAAGACTTTAAAACATCAGAAGTCTGATCTTGAGACAGACAGATATTGATCCTTGAAGGAGCTTGGGCAGTTTCTGTCTCTTATATATGATTATCAAAAGGATTGTCTCTGCAAATTTACCCTCTCAACCTATTTATTGATCTTGGGGGCTGTGGATCTGATAGAGGGTCAGATTTGATAACCTGTACACTAGACTTGATCCAATTAATGTTGCTCCTAATGGTGGCTGACTGTTTGCCACTATTTACAGAATGTGATAAGTCTGTGAATGCACCATAGCTAACCCTAAATACAGAAGCCAATATTAGCTGGTGCAGGCCAGAGTTCACTCCGTATTATGTGACCAGGTTACATTTCATAAAGAACTACAAGCTAGTTTGGAATGATAACACAGCCCTGATTTCTCCACTTATCTTTCTTTATCAGCATAATGACTTTCAGCTTCAGGACCAGAAGTGCATTGGAGAAGCTGGATTATACTTCTGCATAAATATATGTTGCTGTCACTGAGTTCTGAATACAGAAGATATTAACTGAAAATGCTGTTGAGGAAGTTAGGCTCCCAAGCATAAGCACAAAGATGTACAAAACTCATTCATATGAACATCAGCTGAATCAAAAAATTTTCCAGCATACTGTGTGTTTCAATCTGTATTTACTCTCTCCAGGCTTTCTCTTGACCGATGTTTGTCCAAGCTACACATGGTGATACTTTCTCAGTTTTATCCTGTCACCTGCCTACAGGCACACAAAATGCTTCTAAGCAGTAGCTGGTGGAAAGCTGTCTGTCTCTCTCCAGGTGCCACATTTTATTTTCAGCTAGGAGTGCGTTAGCCGAGAAAAGAGATTAAGTATTTCTCATGAAGCTCCTAAGAGAAGAGTAGATTTACGCTACCCGGTTTACTGACCACTGGGTTTGATTTAGTGCAATCCATGCCAATAATAAAATAGTCATTTTTCCAAACACAGATGTGATATCTCTTTAGCTGCCTGTCAACCTCAAGAAGAATGTAGGAACTTTCACCCTGAAAAACCTTATAGAAGAGGTATTAACCTCCTGGCAATGCAAATCTGAATTTCAGAATACATTATACAATAGTACAGGGGGAAAGCATAGTGTCTAATCCCTGGTAAAATGAAAATCCCATATGAGAAAAGATCTACAAGAAAAATCCTTCTGTTTTCTAAACGTAACATGAAAATCTCAATTCATTAATATTTGACTAGACATATTTTGTCTCCATTTCTATTGACTAAGTCTATATGATTTCATAATAACTCCATCATGATTTCTCTACTATGGATTAATATTTTATTCAATTTATTAAATACAGTATTCATTTCTGCTCATGTGAAGTCTTATGCATAGTCTCTGCTTTTGTCTGCTAGCACAGGAACACTGATGCAAATCAGCGGTGTTGTAACTAATCTTTTGTTTTTCATATGTCTGTAAAAGTTGAGACTTTAGCTTAAACCAAAATGTTAGATGAAAGGAATCAGAGGAAGGGAGGGGAAAGAAGGAATTCGAAATCTGAAATTAAACCTATATGCAATATATAAATGCCATTTTCATTTCTTTATTACATCCAATTAACAGTCTTGATACTGATCACGCCTGAACTCTGCAGTATGCAAAAAACCACAGCCAGACCAGAATTTGATCTGACACTAGTACAGCACTTAGAAATAATTGAAAAATCAATGTCATGTAGCACACCATATTATTACTATTAGTTAAATGTGATTTCCCATTTAAGACTTTTATGTAGTTAATTCTAGTATTAGAAAGCACTGCTGCATTTTAAAAACATTTCAGGTGTAGTGATTTACGTACTATTTTTTTGTTTCCTTTGGCCTAATCGTATACCCAGAAATATCCTATCCATTTTGACAGGCTGAAATGTGCAATTCCCTACAAAGTTTTATTCTGACATAACTAGTCAAAATGCATTTCAGTTTGTAGAAACAATCTGCCAGTGCCTAATTGTAGACGTAAATTGCCCAAGTTATGGAAACCAGGAAAGGCCAATACATGGCTTAATGCATTCACACAGGACACTTTAGAGACTCGGTGTTTGGAAGATTAGCAGAGCAGATGTCAAATGAATATTTTTAAATTATGCTTCCTAATTTGTAAATATAATTTTCCCTTGGTCTTCAGTATAATAAACAAAACATTCATGAAGCTGGAATAAAAAAATTTTCTGTGCTGCATACTTTCTGCTTTGCTGTTACTCAATTACCCAGCCTCACCAAGCTTAAAATTGTGTGGTTGTTGGATTTTAATCAAGATTATACAAAGACTTGAGGTACCTGCATTTAAAGCTTTCACATAACTAAGAAATGTACTAAAAAACACGGTTAAAACATTATCTTCCAAAAAACCCAAACTGAACTTGATGATGATGATCCTTGGGAAATAAGAAACAAGTACCTGATGTAAATCTACCCCCTACCCCTGCCATCCCAGGAGAGTCAGCTCCAGGCTCAGGGTTGCCAGGATACACCCCTGCATTTTTCAGCATGAAAAATATATTTTGTAATCAGGCAATGAGCATTTTCAGACACGAGGGTAGACGGAGTTGCAGAAGCCAGTCAATGGGGCTATAATTTCAGTCAGTTGCTAAAAAGCATTTATTCAGACAAAAAGGTCTCATCATACAACCCATCGTCCTTCTTGTGCAACGTAAGTCACCGCCTTGCATGAGCGAAAGGAGACACCAGGTACAAGTCCTCCTGACAGAGATTAAATCTTTATGTGTAACTGTATCGCTAGTGGACAAAAACAGAAAATAGAAAGGTATATAAATGGTGTGAAAGCCACAGAGATATCCCAGGTCACTTGCTGTTCTTGAGTAATAGCAACAGTTTATGTTCTTACTTGGAGAAGCTCTAGTCAGATATGGAAACACATTTCGCTCTTTTCAATCACAAGGGAATTTTTTTTTTTTTTTTAAATAATTGAACATATAAAAGCATGAGATAAGTTCAGATTTAATGTCTTCCAATTTGTTCTCTTGGTGAACTTATAACCCAGATAATATCCTGAGTTTGCACAAAAACAACAACTTTGAGTAAGTCAAAATATTACCCAGTTATAAGAAAGAGAAAGAGTTAAGCAGCATTCAGAAGTGTACAACAAATGTAAACCAGGCTACTGGTTTACATTTTTCCTGAGTACTCTGTTTTGTTCCTAACGCTCGATGCGTACCAAATGGGAGGACTGGTTCAGACCAGATAAGAACAAGTCTCAATCTCTCCTTGAGGTTGAAGATGAATTAACCAAAGCTTTTTTAAGGTTTAGAAAAGGTTGGCATAGTGCTGCAAAATTGAGGACTTAAACTCTACTCCAAATATGCTTAATTTTGGAAAATAAAACAATCGTTTGTTTTTTTTTTTTCATTAATACAGCACATCCCATTATTTTATATGGATAAGAAGGGTTCAAAAAGATGGGAATGTGTTCATCAATATTTTTAAAACAATCTAAAGATGAAGTTTAAAGAGTGGCGTGGAACTGCAAATCAAGGAAATAAAATTAGATACAGCAGAAATTAGGCTAAAATGGGGACTGAAAAGGATGGGTCATCCTAGCCACTTTTTTTTTTTTTTTTTTAATTAGAAGAGACAAGTGTTGGGAACTGAAACAAATTCCTGGAGGACCCTATGCTGAAGACCCAGATGGTTTCTTGCTTCTCTGCATAGTCTTTGGGCTCACAAACCTTAAGAAATTCAATCCATTCCAGGAATTTACTGAAGACCCCTGACAACATTCATCAGATGAGAAGGCTGAATACATCCTGATTTGTCTTTCTTTCTGCATCTTTCTTTGTTCCTCCTCATGTATCTTCTTCATTTTTCTTTCTTGTACAAAGTACGATTTTTCCTTTTTTCTATTTTTTTTTTTTAAATACAATCTTGAGACCTACTCAGAATAAGACAAGCCCACAAGAATAAGAAAGCCCATTTCAGCCTAAAAATGATCACTGAAGGACAAGCATCCCAGCTAAGTGGGATGTCCTACACTGGGGAAATTTTGGACCTACTGTGCTTACACTGTTTTGATGATCTCTGGTTGTCCAGTAAATTCACTGTTTTTGGGACATACTAAATTTGTTTTCCATTGTAAGCTTGTCTTACACCAGTAAGCTGGTAGATGTATGATCTGTGCAGACATCTGAGGTCTTCAGGTGTGGTATGTGGGCTAGAATTACTGTGCAGTAATTATACATGTAGAAATCCTACAAACAAACAAACACACACACACACACCCCCAAAAAAAAACAAAAAAAAACCAAACAAACCACAAACCCAAATTCTTTTAGATGGCATTTCATGTCAGGGAAAGAGAATATGCCCAGAGCTATTGTGCTTGTATCTCTCCCTGGTTTGTCAGAAACTGAAAAGTATCCTTACATTCAGACATCCACAAAAGAAATAATCCTCCAGTTTCTACAAATAAGGATTCTCAGTCAAAAAAAGGACTATATTTAAACACCTCTGTCTAGGAAAAAGTGTCTAAGATATTGTGATCAAATTGCTCTTACAGAAAGGGCATATGTTTGCGTTAGATCCTTGAGACAGAGCATTTACGTCATTACAGTGGTTCCAGGAATAATTGTTTTTTTGTGATATAGATGCACCAATCACTACATAAAAATTGGATAGCATTTTCCCAATTAATTTTCCTTTTCCTAAGACTCAGAATTAGCTTTGGGTTTGTGACTACAGAAAACATTGACAGCATTTCAGACAGCTCAACAGATCTTTTCCTTTATCCTTCATATCTATCCTCAAAGGTTTTGGGTTTGGGGTTTTTTCAACGCTAAAATATATATCAGCCAGTGTTTTAAAAACAATGTTTTCTCCCACTCTTTATGTTATTTTTACTCTTTTCAGACAAGCGCATGAGAAATTTCCTAACAAAGTCTGCACATACACTGATTACCTTTAAGTAAGTGTAAATTTGACTCTAATTTACAAAACTCTCTGCATAAAGCCCACCAGTCTGTGCCGTGATGTGGTTTTACACCCAGTGGTCCCACAGACTGAAGAAAGCAAGGGCTGGAGCTCTGCTTTGGATCTTCCTCCAGTGAGGAAAACTATACTACAGAGAATCAGGACAGTGCCGGTCTCCTACTTGAATGAGCTTGGCTTCTTCATATAAACTTTTGCTTCCTATAAAGGGATTTTATTAATGGTCTCACTTACTAAAACCTGACCAATCCTGTTCTTTTTCAGGGTACTGTATCATTAAGAAACCATAAAAACAAACAAACTGACAGACACATGAGAAAAAAGCACTTTAAAAGAACAGATTCATAATGTTTGAGGTTTGGGGAGTTGTTCTGTTCTCCTTCCAAGACTTTAAATGACATTTTCAGGCCAGAAGGGTTATTAACAACTTAGTTTTAAAGCTCTTAAAAATCCAAACACTGACTGGATTAACTACAAGGGTGCAGAGGACACGTTTCTGTTTCTGACTCCAGCCACTCCCATGTCTGTCAGCATGTCTGAATTAAAGCTGAATCTGATTATTGTGTTAAAATGAAGAGTACCAGTAGAAGCAAATGAACTGCTGGCTCCAGGTAGTCTCTGGGGTTACATATACGTCTGCAGTCCTGCCATTGCTTCTCTGTTGTTACAAAGCTCTGGCAATGTGAAAGAATCAGAAGTTCTGGACCTACAACAATAACGGCATCAATATCTTATTTGTGCTGATGCTCTGCTCTAAGAGCTGGGAAAATCATGAACATCACCAGCGCTACCATTTGTTCCGTGATGATATCAGATACAGAAGAGGGATCCTTTCTACCAACAACTTCTGGCACATCATGTGCAACTTGCCAGAGTTTTTTAAATTATTAGCTATGATTATGAGCATATGTTTTTTAATCTCAGAATATTTTGTCAATTTGTAAATTAATCTTTATATGACAGAAAGTTCTGTGGTTTGGGTTTTGGTTTGGGTGGTGTTTTATTGTTTGTTTGGGTTTTGTTTGTTTGTTTGTTTGTTTTTGTTTTTTGTTTGTTTGTTTGTTTGTTAGTTGGTTGGTTTTTGTTTTGGACTTTGAAAAGAAAAATCTAGCAGAATTTTGACATTTTAGTGCATGGTAGAATCAGCACAGACTAGAACGTGATAAGCAACCCTGTACTTCATTCCTGCAGTAGACAAGTTTATTGGGATGAGAAATCAGCAAGACAGGACAGCTGAGAAAAAGCTCAAAGCTTTCTGACAAATGTGATAAGGCATATCCTATAGTGTTTGTTGTGGTTTTTTTCCCTTTAAGTATTGGACTATGCCTATATACACGTAAACAATATGAGTTTTTTTTTAAGGAGAGATGATATTAAATTGGCAGAATGAGAAAAGACAGACATTTTCTGGTGCACAAAACCCCTTTTCAGGTCTGAAACAGTGAAGAGTTAAGTATAGTGAAGCAAAGTACAGTTGAAAACAACTTCTAATGTGGTTATATTATTTAACAAGAGACGCTGACAAAAAAAATGTTGTCTGGTACCCAGTGATAAGAGGGAGGTGTTATTTAGGGAAGAACAGATAGGGTAGGAAGCTACTGTGTGCCTGGGAGAATTAGGCAATATACATATATTATAAACAAAACCCTGAATACAAAAAAATTCAAATTTAAGTGGTTAGAAATTCAGACTTCGATTCAGTAACTTTTCTGGACCTAGTAATCTAAAATGGACCATAATTCAAATACTATTTGGGTGTCCTGGACATATATCTGTATTTTGTGACTTCCAATATCTGTACTGAAAATGAAAGAAGGAAGGTATCCAAATACCCATTAAAATTCGTGTTAGTGTCCAAATGTCAAGTATGGAATTAAGTGGAAACCTTGTAGGTTAGATTTATTCAGACAAGATTAAACCTCTGGATTTGAAACATCAGTGAGGTCTCCCCACTGCTGGTTGTTTTGTGATCTAAGAGAGAGGAGCAAATCTGCATAGGAGACTTGAGGGATAAACCATACCTGAACCAGACTTTGAAAAATATCCTTGTTTTCCCCCCTGACAATCTGTGACAAGATGATATAAAACAGCATTTACCAACAACTTGTAAGAGATTAGGCAGTTGTCAAAAGAGATGTCAATACAGACTTTAGCAATTGCTTCCTGAAAGATTTCGGAGAGAATCACTAAGCTGCAGCTGGGTTTTGATAGCTCTCTACAGCTGTGCACAGCTGGGCAGATGTTATGTTTACCTGTATCTTTAGTTCTGGCTTGGTACATGATGGCTGGGGTGGCAGTGAGGTATAACAACCATTTTTTATATACATATATTATGAATTAGGTGTCATCCATTATGAACCACCCAATCCCTCTTGCTCATTTTTCTTCATAACTGTATGTCTTGATTCCTGCAAATAAAACCATAATTACTGCTGCTTTTGTTTAACATGATTTATAATTGCTATAATGATAAGGTCTCCCTTGGTAACAGTAACTGCTTACCGCTGACTTGCAGTACAGTTTTGCAGCAAACTTTCCCTACTTGAGACATAACGTCTTTAAAAGAAACCTTTTTCTTCTGAAACTAGATGACCAATGCAATCTAATTTTTCCAGATTATGGCAATATTCTTATAAACACTTCAGTTTAAGCAGTTAGCCAGAACTTGAGATTGTTTACATTACAGAAAATGAATGATACAAGATATTCTTTGAGAAAAGGATGTTTATTTGTGAAGGAAGCATACCAGCTTCTATTTCTCCATACACAGTAGGAAGAAAAGAAAAAAGAAAAAAAAAAGCCATTTTTGGGCTTATTTTCTGATTTTTATTGTAAAAACTTCCAACTCTGCCTCTCCTATCATACCTGTGCCTAAGGAGGATACCTGTCCCCCCATAGGATTACATTTACATCTGCACCTTCAACTTCTCTGCTGCCTTTCTTTTCAGTTTCCTAGTTAAGTTCATGCTCAGCTTGACAAGCAGTCCCCTGCTTCTGGTATTCTCAGTCCCAGGAAAAAAACTGGTAAAGGTGCATCTGGACAATACAGCTAAACTGATAGACCAATTAGCTACCATCAAAAGGATGCCCTATTCACCTTACTCCCTGCTCCAAATACCTGTCCTTACCCCTCCTTTAGGCCAACACCATCACTCGTCCAGCCATACCGTGAAATTGTTCATGGAGTCAAACCAGAAGAAAACTCTTTTTATTTTTCTGCCTTAATCTTCTGTCATTTTAGATTCCTGAGTCAGTTCACAACATGGCGAGATAAATGTCAGGGATGGCAAAAGGGATCCATGGGAACATGTATTTACAGTTTGAAGGTAGAGAGACTTAATCGTAACATATAAGCAGAATGAGTTATTGCTCAGTCACCTCCCTCTGGGTACTGGACAGTTTGTGGCTTTCTCACTCCAAAACACTCTTTTCATTTAACAGAAAGAATATTTAGCACTCATTTCTGCTTCAGCAACAGCACGCAGTGTTGGGGGTTGGTTGGCTCTCAGCCGGGTTCAGCTCTACGCTGCACCGATGCGCGGGGTCCTGGGACCACAGAGAAGATGAAGCAACAGAGGTAATCAGTGGGAAGGAGGATCAAGGGCAGTGACTCGTCCTTTCAGCAGCACTTCCCAGGAAAATTGGTGCCTAAGTATTGTATCTGACAAGGCAAGTGATTAGATAAATAGAAGATTTAAGAAATAGAGGTTGAAAACGTTATTGTAATGCAAAACTTTGTGTTGAGTACAAGCAGGCCCAGGCCAAAATCACTTTATTTGAGGAAGAAAAGAAAGTTTTATGATTCAAGCATGGAATCAAAGCCAAAATTTTGTCCCTGTTTTTATTACATGCCCAACCAATATCCTTAAATATCATATTCTGCATATAGTGGAGGTTAAAAGCATACCAGTGAGCAAAGAGCCAGAGACAGTTCCAAGGCTTCCTCTTGCCCTAAGGACCATACTCCCTAACTTTGCAATTAAAGCATTTGTTAGGTTGTACTATAATACAGTATAGCAGAATAGCCTGTGAGTTTCTTTAGCTGATTGTATACTCAAATGATCCAATATTAGACAACAAGAAGTTAAATGTAATTCATTACAGTTTTATTATGAACTTTGTCCTCTTTTTAAGGAAAAGCATTTGCTGCTATATATGATATTTTTAGACTAAAAACTGTACAGCAAAAAGTAACCAATTTGTAAGTGATTGTAAGTGAAGGGTTTGTTTTTTTTTTATGTAGAGCTAGGTCATGATTTCAGGACCAAACATGGTACGTGTATGTCAGAAAGAACTCTGAAAAGGACACTGGGCAGCTTCCCAGTTTCCAGTTCACTCTATTTTTCTTTCCCTTCTTTTTTCCTTTTCCTATTCCTTGTCTTGTAGATGAGAAACAAAACACTGATTTCTATAAACTTTTTCTGATTATCTTGTCCCATCTGTGCGCAACTGAACATCCCATGAGAGGGAAGAGATCCACCTTCCTCTCCTCTCCGCACACATAGACAGTGAAGTGACTTCACAAAAACATTCCGCTTTGATTCATGATAAGAGAAGTTTCTAAAAGGCAGGCTGGTTGTGTGCATGGAAACAGCAGGGAGGGAGCTTCTCCATATGGCCCTGTGTAATGCAAGCCAGCACGTGCATTTCTTGCATGAGCAACAAGACTCACCCCAGAAGGACAACAATTTGGAAGTTCAAAATGACACAGAAAGGAGACATTAAAGATTTTTTCAGATTAAAAAAAAAAAAAAAAAGTGGGGGAGGTCTTATGATTCTTTGTCACAGCATCGTCATACAGTGCAATTCCATACATATTGGATAAGCTAAACGGGAAAATGCGACACGCTGAGGCCTTTTCATTGCTGTGTTTGTCAGGCATTTAATTTCAGTAACTGTTGAATTGGGCAAGATTTCAAAGAATGAATTAGACCCCAGCTTTGCAAAAGGTGCACTGGCATTGTTTAAATTGTTGGTCATTAGTACTTTTTACTACACAGTCCTCATTTTATTCCTTCACATTTTTTGTTTCCCCCTTAAATCCGTGGTATTTTGCCACCTTTCTTGGAGAAGATAATGATGAAATTAATCCAGTTATTGAATTGCCACTCTCTGGAAAGATCATTTCACATATGGGGAGGAGTGGGAACAAATCAATCTGCTCATCGATTGATTGAAGGTCGGTTTTCATATGCAGCATTTTTAGAGGGCAGAGAAGATCAGAAGGACCTTAGGGAAGTCAGCATCTTCATTGCTGTCAAAGTGTCTACTCTTGTACCCAGACTGAATTGAATTGTTAAGGAGCCAGCATTCCTGTTCATTTATACACTTAAAAATAAAATAAAATAAAACAAAACAAAACAAAACAAAACAAAACAAAATAAAATAAAATAAAATAAAATAAAATAAAATAAAATAAAATAAAATAAAATAAAATAAAATAAAATAAAATAAAAGCAGCCTATCAAGAAATGCCTCATCTGTAGGATGAGCACTTGCCATAGGAAAAGACATTAAAAAAGTCTAATTTATTCAGCACCAGACTGTCTCTAGCCAAAATCCNATAATCAGCATTTCCTATCCGTTTTTTTAAAAATGTGGGTTAATGTATTGAAATGAAATTTTTTTTTCCAGAAAAGACAAGTATTTGAACAGACTTACAAAGTGTTATTGTTCTTAATTTCAGCTGAAATTCATCATTTAAGCACCTAGGCTTTGTCTATAGTTGCAGAGTGAGTTAAGCAGTCCAGAAGTTAAGTGAGAACTTCAGTGGGATTTATTAATCTTTGAAGGAACAATATGAATTTCTTCTGTCAGAATGTGAAAGAAAGCTAACTCAGATTAGCCTGGCTCTCATAAATGCTCCAGTAAAAAACTTATTTCTGATTAATTTGGGCTCACCTCTTTCCTTCCACCTCATCAGTAAATTCTTAAATTCTTATCTATTTCTAAAAAATGAATGCTACAACATGTCAGAGAATAGGCTTCATTTCGAAGGACTCCTTAACAGTCATTTTGATGCAATACTGTATCTGTCAGTGAACAGATTTGTCTGTGTAGTTTTAACTAACTTCTTGGGAAACTGACCTTTTCTTTTTTTTTTTTTTTTTTCAAAGAACCACATTTACAAAATATAGAAAACTAAAATTTATAAATAAGTGTACCAAATGAGAAAACTTTATTTTTTTGACTGTTCTATAGTTATCCTTGACTGATACCACAATGATGCTGGCATTTTTGTGTCAACATTTTACAGATTGTTAATGTGCCTTGAGAACAAATTATTTGGTGACCAACCAAGGAGAAGAACTACAGGCAGAGTAACTCATTGAGTAGGATTGTTTGGGACTGTGAAACCAAGATATATTTCAAAGATAATATTATTTTCAACAGTGGCCAGACTATGCTACACATAATCAACGCTCACAGGAAAGCATGGGATAAAATCCTTACCTTGCTGCATCCAGTGAGAGTTTTGCTAAGAAATTGGAAAAAATTCTACCTATAATTTTTGATCCCTGTTTTCTTTACTCATGGATGAGATTTTGTAACTCAAAATCAAAACATTCACAGAGGTCTTTTTATATGGAGTATATTGAGTATGATTATCAGAAGAGTTAGTCTGCATTGTAGCAATGCAAGTGAGTTGAAGAGAATTAGAACCTAAAGGTGTAAAGTTCTGGTACGTAAGGCTCATTATATACAAAATTGACATAATCATGGCTACATTATGTGTAGTGAATATCCCAGGCAACCCTACCAATTAGACAAAGAGCAAATCACAGGGCTGATGCTGCCTCTGCATGTATTACAAAAGGAGAGTCTTTGATTGTACAGTTTTTTCTCATTTTCCTGTTAACATAGGCCAGAATCATGTCAGTTAATGAAAATAATATTATTAATACACTATAATATAGTTCAAATTTAAAAGAAGATCCTTCTACTCACTGTATGTGAAAGCAAGAAATTAATACAAAAAATTAAAATTCAGATGTTCAGATACCCAAGAATATATGTTAATGTAAAAAGATATTATTAAGTAGCCTTCTAGTTAATACAGCATCTTAGGTTTTGTTTGTTCATTTTTAACTTTGTTTTAGAAAACTTGTGCTTCAAGAACTTTATAATAATTGAAAATATATTCAATGACTTTTAGAAAAAGAATACGTAGTGAATTTGAAAATGGAGTCACCAATCAACTCTCCAAAGCCTTTAAATAAATATTTATAATTTCCCAATGAAGTGGCTTTCAATAACATTCCACAGATAACTGACATTTATTTAGCCATCTAAGGCCAATATTCTGAAAAGGAAATTGTCTTTAGTAGATAGCCTATCCAAGTCCTCATCAGACCTTAAGCACGAGCTTTAAATTTAGTCATATTTACAAGTACTATCTTGAGGGTGAATGTTTTCCTTAACTGTCAGCTGTAAGTAGAGAAGAGACTGTGAGTTTTTTCTATCATTGTAAAATGCTTAGCAAAAGGCAACTGATAGCTCAATTCAGACTTTGGACATTAAGCCAATGCAGATTAAAATCTGAGTAACACCACCACTTAGGACAAGCAACAACAATAAATTTTTGAAAAAACATGTAATTAATAGTACAGCCTAAGATAGAGTATCATAAGCCTCAGAACTGTATCTTTCCTCCTAACTGGTAGCTAAAATGCTACCAAATACCTTCTGTCAAGAAAAAATTATACTGAAGACATAAAGGGAATATGCAGTGTAAGAATTGACAAATACTGATCAAAGCAAAAGGCTTTACTGGGAGCCGATGACTTGTTGGGAAATCTGAATGCTGGAAGCTTTGCCCCAGGCCAGTAACCTCCTCCAATCATTATTTCCCTCAGGAAATGTCTTGTTCCAGAGGATGTCAATCCTGGAGCCCATTCGGGTTTTCTTTTTTGATCTAAGATAAAAATTTTATATTAATGTCTTCGCATGGGTAATGGCAGTGACACAAGGTCACCCACTCAAGACATGAAGTTTCGGGGGGAAATGTTATCTGCGAACATGTCACTTTTTCTTATTTATCAAAAAATTAGAAAAATTGCTTGTTTCAAATAGAATGAAGTAAAGGAAAAATCATTATTTATTAATGTTTAAACATTTCTAGGATCATTCTGGTAAGATAAGGGGATATGGTGTTGATTTTACTTTGAAGTAAATGCAGTCAGAATCTGGACCACCTAATCAACAAGCCTGGAATCCTGCTTCCACGAACTGAGCCTCTGAAAGCAAATATATTTATTTACATATATATATGAAAGGCTTCATTTTGCAGAATAAAGGGCACAGTTCTGAACAATTCCACTATGCAACTTGAGGTCAAACATCCCTCCGTAATTTCAATAAATATCAGTTGACTACATGGGCTTACTCTCCTTTTATCTTTCACAGCTGCCCCACAAACAGCTCTGAACGTGCCATGAAGCATGCTGAAATATGACTGGTGACAGTAAACTTAGATTACTCCTGACAGAAATATTCTGCTTGAGAACAGAATTGAATTAAGAATTTTGATTGTGATCCAAATTTACCAAAGGAAATAATTTCTATATGAAAGCACCACTTTTTGACACACTGTTTTCACATGTGTCTATTTAAAAATAAAACAAAACTTCATTTAGTCTCAAGACGTTACTTTGAAATGAATGGCCAAAATTTTCACTTTGAAAATGCAAATATGCTATCCAGCCTTTCTTGCAGCCAAGTTTTAGTAACTGATTCAATGATCTCCTAAGTCTGTAAGTTCCACACATTAAGTAAAAATCACAAAGCAAACAGTCAAACAATATTTTGAACCTGAATGTCAAACATGCTTATGGGATTCAAATGACTAAAAACTTCAGATGCTATTAAGAAGAGGGAAAAAAAAGGGAAGGGAAGATCGACTAAGATATTTTCATCTTCTTTTCAGATTTCTCTAATTTTTTTAGTTATTTAGAATATGTTACTCTTTTTTTTCCCCATTAGAAAAAATTTAAGTAGGATTCACCACCTGGAAGAAGTGAACTGACAAGCCCAAAATTTTTTGAAAAAAACTGAAAAAATTTTTTCAGAAAAAAAAAAATCAAAAAGGATATAAAAGCTGTTAGTACCTCATTTAAGTAGTGTTAGCAAGTACAGCTAACAAGTATTATTAGCAAAGGTAATGCTAGCAAAAAAAAAGTAATATGTGCTTAAAATTTTTAATAAAGACATATAATACATATTAAAATGACTGTATAAATTTGTAATGCATTATGAAGCATTACATAAATGTTAATTATTATGTCTGTTGTAGCAACATAGTCTCTTCTAAAACTCACTCTTTCAAATTTTTTCTACTTTAAATAGAAAAATCATGCCAGAAGGTATTTATTGGTTAATATTAAGGAATGGAAAATCATTCCCCCTCACTGGCTATTATGTATAATTAACTTCAGAGATTATTCTGTTTAAATAGCTTTGTCCTAGGATTTTATGTTTCTTTTGCCCTACTAAACCTGGATCATACACTGAATGTAATTAAAATATAATATACTTCAAACTGAGACCTAACAACAGGAATATAGTCGCTGACAATGTGGTATGGTGTTATTTGTAACTGATGAGGCATTTTGTTTTAATTTCAAGCCACCAGTATACAGGTGAAGCATGCTTTATGGGCAGTCCTGGAGAGGGAAAGCTTCTCTCTTTTCCCAGAACACACATAAGGGACATAAATGCCGTATAAACATTTTCCAGATCATCATGTTTCCCAACAGGACCACTTCTGAGCTGAGAAGCTTTGTCTTTTAGTCGTGTTCAATTTTTGTGCTAAAATTTCCTGAAGAAAAGGGTTGCCTGCTGTATGCTGTGTACAGGTGGGGTCTCTTCTTTCCGGTTCAGATCAAGTGCACCAGTTCCTGGGTCTTTTCACTTTATCATGCCTCAGGGTCCTGCTTCTTCCAAATCCTTCCTGAAGAGAGCACTGTAAAGAAAAATAATTCCTCTCTTTCTAGGATATAGCCGGGTTTGGTCCTGATTTGTTTTTAAATTTAAGTAAATTAATTTAATTTAAGTAATGTTTTTAGATGGGACTATCTTGTCTAAGACTAAATAAGATGATGTGTTTGTTTAGCATTCACCTTGTTAGCAAAGATTAATGCCAGGTATTTGCCTCATAGTGATTACCTACCTGGCCATCATGAACACAGAAGATTGGACTGGATTACCCGTCCAGTGGACAAAACCCTGAGCTTTAAGGACTCTTTGTTAGGACTCTGCTGTCTTCCTCTTCTGGAGGCCGCTGAGGCACGTTCTCATATGTATGAGAAGATTTCAACAGCTCTCAGACACATTATCTGTATTTTAATTCCTGCCTAAATCATGAATATCACCAGCTGCATATGGCAAAAAGATAATTTACAGAATTAGTCACCAATGGTGAGATACCAATCTGAATTTTCTTCTGTCAGAGACTGATGATCTAGAAGCCACACAAAGTATGTTGCCCAGCATCTAAATTAAGATACCCCTCCACAAAGATACCAGAACTACTTGGAGACATAAAATATTTTGTAAGGAAAATATATCTTTCCTGATTAGAATACCTAGGTAACTATCTGGGGATGTATCTCTGGACTGGTAAAAATACCTATGCAGTAATTGTGTAAGAAGTGCTGACTTAGAAGAAATGCTTCAAGTACAACATTTAGATAAACTTTATTAGGGACAAGTTCTCAGCTGCTACTCTTCTTGTCCATTTTTTTTTTTTTAATGTTCCTAAACATGTTTGTAAATTGAACAGTTACCTATTTATATTCATGCGAGATTTTATCTGAGTCTGCTACCACAGTTTCCTAGTACCAGCATATAAAAAAAAAATTTATACCTGCCAAATCCAAAACCTACATTTTTATGTCCCCAGGTGAAAGCTGAGGTTATGAAATTGAAACTTTCATGTAGAAACAAGGCTGAAACACTCATCCTACACAACAGGCAATAAACTGGCTCATGCACGAGACTTATGTTCCACAGCCAGTATTGCTGTGAGTAGTTAGCAAGTCTCTTTACCTGAAAGTATAAAGATTTCTTCAGGTGTACACTGGAGACAGAATCCTTCACACAAATACTGCTATTACTTGTAGTTCATTCATATACTTATCATCACTTACAAATGTCAAATTAGTTTTAAGCATTCTCACCACAATGATTATTTCAGCATCTTCTTACATTTCATGTGTGAAATAGCTGTATCTCTTTCACAGCAATCGTTGACTTTTTAATAACAGTGACTGCTGATTTTTTATATTACCTTCTTTTCATTTTCTATTTTTCATTTTCCTGGAATGGTGAATTGCCACATCCTCCAGGTTAACAGGAAAATATAGGAAATAAATCTATAAAATTATAAATAATGAAATCTTTGTAAAAATAAACCATATTCTGGAAGAATACAATTTGAAAAATACAAATACTACTGTAGAGGATGAATGACTTGGAATACTAAGGATTTTAGCCACTCTCTGGTAAGTTCAGTGAATTCTTTCCAGTAGTCTCATGGGACCTAAACTAAGCCTGAAGAGAACAAATTATTGATTTTATTCTGTCACTCAGGATGATTAGTCAGATTTCTGAATTCTGGGCCTTTCCTTCTGCACAAAACTAAAGAAAGGTGCGCTGTTTAGGGACATGGTGAATGCTTTCCATATTTTATGGGCATGGCAGAGGATAGAGTGCCATGCTTCACCTTTCCCCACCAAAAGGGTCTTACTTTTCCCCTGTAGGTGGAATACAATATCCACTGCCAAAATCCCAGACTAATCTGATTTGGTGGTCCTTCCATCAGCATAAATGTTGAGCCAGTCTTGACCTTCAAAGGCCTCACACAGTCAAGACTGGTGAAGCACTGGTGAACTATGGATACTTTGGTTTCTCGGTAATCCAGCTTTCCTCACAACCCAGTCAGCTGCCTGCTCTTAGTGCAGTACAGTTCTGTGCACTCAGTAGTCAGGAGCTGATGGCCGTGGCTCAAGGGACACCTACCAGAGGGAGTCCTTGCTCCAAGGACTATTCATGCACTATTGCATAGTATGCAAATACTTTTGGTGTGGGGGTAATGCAGAACTCTTCTACCATTAGACGGCGCAGTAATTCTCCTCTTGTCTCTTGCTGGTCATTGAGCCTCAAGTCCCTCACAAAGACCTTCCTTCCACTGGTGCCCTGAAGAGTAGTTTTCTGCCAGAATATAGTCGGGGAATTAAGACACTGCTGTGGAGATGGAAGTTTAATGTGGATGGGGGCCCTCAAAGAGAAACAACTGAGCCTGGATCTCTCACATCCTTAGCAAAGAACCCTGAGCACATGAATCATTCATCACAGTCTGAAAAGGACTAGATTTGCAAACTTAAAGCATGTCACTTCATATCTGCTGAATGGGGACAATTTGTTGATATAATCAAGGACTTCCTTTTTTTTTTTCCTTCTTTGTGCCACTATAATCAATCACACAAGAAGAACTCTCTATGCGAACACAAACCTCCTCTAAGTCACATTTCTCTGGATGGAGAACAGAGAGGCACCCCATTGAGCCCCTGTTCCTTTGACCCCAAACGCCCACACTGTAGTGCAAAGGGAGGCAACATCCCACAGGAAGACTTGATCTGTGTTTTCAAGAAAAGCAGGAGCTGCACTACATTTTGCCTGGAGCACCATTAGTAAATGTGCTTTGAGAATGCTTTCCAGAGCAAATCCAACAGGCTTGAGAGCTGAGAGACGAAGTCCTAAGGTGACTCTGCATGAAGAGAGAAGACAGACTTTTAGCCTAACCAACAGTGCAGCACTTCTGCTCATCTACAAAAGCAGAATTTAAAAACCTAGGAAAACATTTAAAAATGAAGGCACTCTTGGACTGTCAGCACATCTAGAGTTAGATACAGTTGATTAGATTTTAAGCTTTATTGCCTACATCTGACATAAGTTTCTTCTGAATCCTCTTGCAAATCTGGGTCCAACTCCACAAAGTTATCCAGGAATTCTGTTGCAGAGCCAGAAGCTAAATCCCAAGCTCCTAAAAAACAGCTATGTAAACACTGGATGTTTTAGTTGGAGAACTGAATACATTCTTCAGTTTATCCTGATAGTAAAAATAGTTGTTAAAGGATTTCAGGGATGCAAAGAAGTGTGCAGCATCTGTGTTGAGAGAGAGCATGTCTTTTGCTGACCAAAACCTTTCTTTCAACTGAAAACCAATTTTTGAGCCAAAGAAAAGGTTATTTACAATGTTTTATCATTTTAGATAATTTAAAAATTCAAACCAAAAATATAATTTTAAAATCCCAAAACATTTTATTTGAAAATTGTCAGAATTAACAATTTTTACCTTTTTTTTTTTAATTTTGCGAAAACATTTTAGAGCAGGAAGGTATACCCACAAACACTTTCATTTCCTGGAAATTACTTCGTATTAATTTGGTGTTCTCTAAAGAAATGTCACTGTTCTGTGAGTCCACAGATAGCTTCTTACCCATTGAACTATTCTTCCTTTCTAATAAGTTGCCGATATTAGAGTTATTCTCCCCCCAAAAAAAGTTCAGCTGTTATCCTATTGCTAATATCGGCCTTAAAGGCCATTTAACTTTTAAATTAAAGAGAAGCTTTTTAAAATGAAAAGAAAATCACTCTTTAATGCATTTGAAATTTTGTCAAGGAAGCTTTATATTAATTAAAATGAAAGAGGTTTAGGGTTGTTTTTTTTTTTAAATCAGACCTAATTATAGTATCTGAAAGTACAGCTTCTTTGAACTCTTATTTCACAGAGGAAGGGAGGAGGACTTGAAAACAAGTTTTGATCTAATCATGTTTGGTTAACCAATTTTAACGGACTTTGTGCTTCTTATATCTTCCTAAAAGGTATAGGTGAAAAATATTTGGGTAGCAGGTTACTGGGGAAAAAAAATTTCTCCATAAAGAAATGCCATCTTTACTGTGTAATATCCTAAGGTAAATTATGGGGGGAGGATTTATAGTAGTATTTATGAACCTTAAAACATAAAATACTGCATTCAAATGAGGACTCTAAAGTTTCTGTTTTTGTAGGAAACCTCCTTGATCTGGATATCAAAGGAAAAGGGTTTAGTCTTATCTGAAACTTCTGGACCTAGTCAGAATTAAAGGGTAATTAGAGGCTTCTTCTGCTGATACTTCACTGTATTTATAATTGACACTGTGTTATCATGGCTCACAGCTCTCAAACCAAAGTGATTTTTCATTGTTGTTCCAATGAAAAAGTGAATTCAAAGGGCAACATCTACTAGGCTGGCTGTGCGTTGGCAGCGCCTGTTGCTCATCTCTGTAGAACAAGCACCGTGCTCAGAGTGCTGCTGTAGGATAAGGCATTTTATGATCACATACCCAATTAGTTTCCTTACCTTCAGCCCTTGAGCAATATCCCTTGTCAGCACTGATCTCTGCCTCTGCTAAATATCCCATCTAACATCTTCCAAGGCCCAGTGTAGGGATACACTGTCTCTGTCCCAGCCAGGAGCGCTTGGAAGCAATGCCACCAGGGCAAAGAGCTACGTACAGATCTCTTGGGGAACCACCATGTGTTTATAATAATGCCTACACTTCTTACCTCTTAACATTGTGGATGAAGGCTCTTACTGAGAACCCTATCCCCACCAAAGACTTCCAGAGGAGTTGCCTGTTAAAACCTGAAAGGTGTTAAATGAAGTGAGTTGCCAAGTCTGAAACATGCTGCTGAAGGAGAGGTGATCTCAGGCAGAGGGAAGCCTGCATTGGTGAAAACCGGTGGAATCTTTTAGCTCCTATATCTGACTTGTTAAAACGTCACCTCAGCCAAAGGCAGCAGTCTGTGGCCCCAGGGTGACAACAGTCACAGCCCAGATGAGAAGGAAAAAAGTCTGCAGAGAGGCTGAGCCTGCCAACAGCGAGGGTCATTCTCTGAGCTGCCGGTCGGAGTTCAGCGGGAACCGGAGAGAGACCATCCACTCATGTCACATTGGCAGCTGAATAGCCTTCAAATTATAGACTTGAGTTACTAATGGCCTTGAAAGTTAATTAACCTATTCCAAGCCTGGAAGAAATTGATACATTTTGAGTTGTAAAGTCCCCAGATGAATTCTTGTGGTGACTTTTTCTGCTGTAAGGGAGCAGTTATTTCACCTTTGCCTGAGTTTACTCATCTGTGTAATGAGGTTGACGATACTTAGAAGTATATCCCCCAGCAGCTTGGCAATCAACCCCATCACTGTGCCCATCCCAAGTAATTATCACATTGCAGAAAAAAAGTACTTGTATTGGAATAACAGCACAATTTATTTATAAAGGGATTGTTTCCTACATATGCCTCAGTCTTCTCCAAATATAAAAATTTAGTGAGCTGAAGTTATTCCATATTTATCCAGTTTTGAATTTTAATGAAAAGAATCCATAAGTTCATGAAATTTTTAAAACCAAAAGATGAATTAGATTAATCCACTTCACAGCCCTTCATGTTCTGGCAAAATGTATTGTGCAAACTTTTAGGTAAATAATGTTTAATTTAATTTAATTATTTAGCTGTATAGTGCATCCATTTCAGCTCAAGAGAGATAGTGATTAAAATGCAGAGCCTGGGAATCCTAATATCACTATGCAAATTTTCAACGTATTCTTAAGCAATCACATTAAAAACCATATAAACTACCATAATTTTGCTGAAGAGTGAATTTATTCCAATTTACAGGTGCCGAAGATGATCTTACAACACATACATAGTTCCTTCTTCTTTAGTGCTGCCATACTACTGTCCTAGAGAGGCAAGAAACTAAACTAATAGTGCAGCTTTTGTAAGTTCAGAGGAATTGTTAGCAGATTCAGTTGCTGATGAGAAGAATAAAGCAGCGAATAAGGGGAGAATTGCACTGCCTGGGCTGTGCACATACCCTATGGCTCAAATAGCAGAGAATACAGAAGGTGGGGAGGGCTCTAGTCCATTAAACACATCAGGAGCGTGAAAGTTAAAACAGCCCAATGTGCTTAAGCTAGTAGTAAATGTGGTTTTACTGGGGGAAGCGTGACAGAGGCTGGAAGGCTCATGGCAGTGCCCAGCGCAGTAAAGATGCCGTACTGCATCCGAGGGGCGGTCGCCGTGCTGGCCAGCCCCCTGCCCGCTGCCGGGCTGCCCACAGCAGCCAGCCCAGTGCTGAGCACGGACCTGCTCACACCATGGACACAGAGCAGCAGTGCAGGCTGCCACTCTCATTGCCTCGTGCACAGACAGGGAAACGGGAGCATTTAGCGTGAAACTGCTCTAGAAATGCTGTTTCAGTGAACGGGGCGATAAAATGCCTGGGGTCTAGCACAGGCGGTCTGGATTGCCAACAGAGATGGAAAAACAAGGCTTCCACTGTGCCTTCTGCCTTCTGCCTCAGTCTAGCCCTTTGCTTTCATAAGCATAATATCCACTCATTAAATCCTAATTAAAATTAAACTCTTTAACTCCCTCCTCACCATCCTGACTCTCCAGCTGCCAGGTTCTCAGATTTCAACCCTTCCCGATTCCTCCCTGCATCCTCATCTTCTCCTCAGCAAGGTAAGAGACCCTGAAGGCTTTGCTGCCAAAAGCCATCTCTCTTAGAACGCTTCTAAAAATTTTCTCATGTTCCGGTGTTTTTAGATGCCAAGCCAGAAGTTTCACTGCACAAGAAAAGAAAGCAATTTACAGTTTCGTGTAGAAACATAGCAGCTTCCAGTTCATTTGTTTTTCATCTCGATTATCAACACGTTTGTCATCTCTCTGTAATTTATTCATTATCTTGAGTCGAGGAATGAGAAAGGGAGGGGTAGGAGCGAAGAAGGAGATAAGTGCACTTGTCAAAATGTGAAACAGATGCTCTAACAATGATTGGAGACAATTAATGTTCTCCATAAGTATCAACAAGCAAGGTCCGTGGATTGCTTCAAATTTTTGCAGCAAACAGCCTTCTGGAAAATGCAAATACAGAGGCTTTATTTTCCAGGCACGTGAGAGCATGTCTTGTTTGTAATGAGCTGTCCTAAGGAACTTCACGTTAATGCTTGAAAGTGTGGCTGTTCTGATCATTGCTGGCCTAAATAATAACACAGCGACGAAGGGGGAACTGTACGGCTGGTAACAGAACTAACGAACCTGCCACCGCTCCCTCCTCCTGGTTCAGGCTCAGCATGCAAAGCAAAGCATTTAGCACGTGTTTAACCTTGAGTTACTCAAAGTCAATAGCACATAAGTGTGCACTTAAACCCAGCACACGCTTTGTGATTGCCAGGGTAGGCGTGCAACTAGCAAAGATCTTTGCTGCATTGGAGTCTTTCATTTCTTGCTGAGGAATGAGCCTTGTGAGACAGCCTTCAGGGGAATGCCACTCGTCTGGTCTCTCATCCAGCACCAAAAAAAAACCCCTAAAAATCAGTACAGCCAAGGAACTAGCATCAGGTTTCAGTCTGTATCACTTTGGGGAATGCTGCTGCAAAAGCCAATTACAATAAATAAATATAATAAGACAGGAAAAAAAAATCAATAACGAATAGATGTGATCTAATTACTAACATTTGTAATAATAGTTTATTGTTCTATGCCACATGTAGCTTTCATCTTCTCTCTCTGCACTCTGTCAATTTAATTTTCCCTTCTGCTGTTCTGTTATCTAAAATGATCAAACACCTACCATGCCCTGGAAAGTACACTAATTAAGAGCTACATTTAAATCTGCTTGAATGTGCCTGTCACAAATTCGAATAAACACATATTTGATATGATATTATTTGAATTCTGTTCCAAGCTAGACTACCGTCCATCACAAACTTTCTTTTTACTCATTTATATTCTTCTTCCTCTCACTTTTCCTCCCTTTATTTTAATAATAAAATAATGGGCAGGAAGGGCAGGAGCACTCACAGGGCAGCTGCTCATTCGCGTGTCCTTTCGAGCACCCACTCAGCTGGAGGAAAGGAATTTCTTCACCAGGGAGCCACACTCAGGCCCTCAGGTTTAAAAAACACCATGAGCCTGTCCAAAGGTCTGTTGTACACAATACATGGCAATGAGTTCTATATCAAACACAAAATGGCACATTTTTACATGCTATGAAAAAAAGAACACTTTTTTTTTCTGTTTGCCTCAATACTGTTACCATGTCTATTATAAATAAGAGAAAATATACATCAGCCAGATCAGACCATAACCAGAGTTTACTTAATGGGAGTCAGCAACTATTCTCATTTTCTTTTCAGTGCAATGACTTCAGGCCAGCTAGGCATCAGCGTTACAGGAATTTAAGACAGTGTGTACATTAGTCTATGGCCACTATTTCATAAACTCTGGAGAGATTCACAACCAATTGGTAAGAAAAATTGATGTCTGCAGCAAGAGGAGCACTAAAGTTTGATCAGCATGTAAATCAATCACTGCTTGAGAAAAGCATGGCAAAACAGAAATCCTTGTCATTCTACTGTTGCTGGGTTTGGGTCTTGGGGGTTTTCTAAGGTGACAAGATTCCACTAATCTAAAAGGAGCAGCATGCTAATTTTCCTCTCTAGCGCCTTATCTTCTGCAATGAATCACTATCCAAATGCATGGCTGATTAAACTGCATTGCTATCACTGGACCTATATCAAGAACAAATTTTATTCAGGGGATGTATTATTTGTTTAAATGCTGGGGTATAACATTTTTAACCATGCAGTTGTGACTTAAGAATATTTTCAGGGAAGCCATTTGGGAAAGGAAAGAATATAGTTTTTCCCAGTTATCACATGTATGTGGCATCCATGCATGGCCTGCAATATGAAATCAGTGTGAAAAAATCTGCCTCATAGTTCATAAAGTACATGGCAGTTCCTCTGCATGCATGAATTGTGTATTTCTTCTCTAATGGTAGTTCAAGTATTGAGGTAATCTATTTTTCATTTTCAGTACAGACACATTTATTAGCAGAGTTAATAAGACAGTCTTTGTCAGAACATACTGTCTGTTGTCAAAATCTAAGGATTAACATTGTATTGCATGTCTGAATAGAATTACTTTCCCATAAGATTTGCTATACCAAGTTAGTTACATGGTCCAGTAGGTCTGGTGCCCTGCCAGATGGCAATAAATAAATGGCAAATAAATAAAATCTCACAGAAAAGTTTAATTCTAGGACACCCTCTCACTCCAACATGCATTATGTACCTTGATAATTGTTGTAGTACAGCACGTGGAAGGAAACATTTCCTTCCGACCTCTGCAAGCAATTAGTTTATGCCCTGAAACCTGGCATTTGATTACCCTTATCTGCCAGGCATAGCTGCAAACACCATTATTGGAGATTCTTTCAGGATTACAACAGCCTTATCACATCTCTGATTATGATAAGGGAACAGTAAAGCATTCAGAAACCTCCGTAGTAATCCAGACGAATTAGATTTCAGTAATAAGAGCTTGATAAAGGAGCATGTTCTCCTACTCCCAATCACTCGTAAATATGTAGACTCTAATAACTAATTATCTTAGATTTTCAGGAGATGATTATTTTGGGGGGGATCTGTCAACAGTGATTTTCTTTTAGATGTGGTCCTATCTTCTCCCATACAGTCAGTTCCCAGTTTCCAGACATTTGGTAAATGCCCGGAGGAAGGTCTTTTTTTATGTGATGTGTCTCCTTCAGTCTGAACTAATTAACTGCTACAAACGTGGAAAATATCCATTTTGCCATGGTGTTGAACTATTCGAATCTTTCCATTTGGAAGATCAGAAACAATCCAATCAAAACTGCCTCCCACCTGGCTCCTCCACATCACTTCTTGCAGTGGAATTAAATAAAATTATCATTTCCAATTTGAAAATAAAAGTGGAAAAATAATTATTCAACAGTGACCTGGACGGCCCTTTAATTAGTGCTCTGTGTTCGCCCAAAACACAACTGGTTTGATTTTGTGCTGAGGTTCCGCTTCTAAAAGTGGCAAGTACTGTGGGCTCTCCTGGAGAGGCCTCGGGAGGCGAGGGAAAGCAAGGAGGATTGGGTTTTTTACCCCACAGCATCCCCTGCTGTTGTTTTTAGGAATGGTACTGATCCGCTTAACAGGCACTTTCCCAGGGTCCCCAGCCAGGAGGGCTGGGCAGTTCCCAGGGCTTTCCAGCAGACGCGGAGGGGCAGGAGTGGAGAAATGGAAAGACTTAGTGTTCCCAGGAGACTCACCGGTGATTCTTTAAGGGAAAACTATTACCCCAATAATTCAAAATAGTGTATGTTTCAGTACCATAAAAATCTGAATGACTAACTGGAGTAGCGGTTTTCTAAGGAGCCTTGACCACCGCAAGAGACACTTGCTAATTTAAAACAGACCGTCTCGAGCCATTGCAGTTTCTCCCAGTGAGCCCTTTTCACTTGCAGAAGATATGGCCATGTTTCTCTCAGTTACGTGACAGCTGTCAGCCCCAAATCAGCTTCCAGGTGAGCATAGAAAAAACAAGTCTTTGACTGCACTCGGGATTTTTTGTTTTGTTTTATTTTGCAAATACCTGTATGCCTGCTCAAAAATTTGGAACATTTCTGAATGCCTTAATACAGAAATGTACAATCAAAAATCCTTTTCTCCCAAAGGAATCTGCAAACATAACTTTCAATTTGCATTTCTAGGAGTATTGAATTTTTTGTTTATGTATGAACAAAAGTTTGCAAAATATATATGCAGGTGGAGGCAGGGGTCTAAATATGCATCTACTGATTTCTCTGCATCTTCCTTTCCTTATCTATTAAATTGGGTTAACAGTACTTCCGCACCTCCCAGGAGTGTTGTGAAACCTTACTCATTAAAGTTTGTACAGTATTTTGAGTTCCTTGATGGCGGATGCTATACAAGTGCAGAAACACATCACTTGATATATATGAATGGCAATTCACTCACAGCCTCAACGGTGTTTGGTAAGGGAGTAACTGAAGACTATCAAATGCTGCAGGCTCAAATGAAAGTGAGCTCATCAAAATAAACGATTTACCAGAGGCTTCCAAGCACCCTGCTTCCTACAGATGAAATGAAGAGTTCATCCCCTTCTCTGCTTGACAACAGAGAATAAGCCATAGCATTGCACATCACAAACAGTGGTTGTAGCATTCTTCTCTGTTGGAGAGTTTCACTTTATTGTAGAGCTCCATTAACCGATGAATTGAGGTCAGAATGGTTCATGTTATCACTGTAAGTATAGAAAAGAACTTGGCCCAAACATGGAAACCAGACTTTCATCATGAAAAAGGGCTCAAGGATAGTGATACCTGTGAGTATTGCCTTATAAGAGTGCTTTCCCCACCACCACCATTTGCTAGTCTAATCAAAGGGAAAAGCTTATGAAGAAAACAAAAACAAACAAACAAACAAAACAAAAACAAAAACAAAAAAACCCAAAAACAAAAACAAAACAAAACAAAACAAAACAAACAAACTTTTTCATTTGGTGGAAGGAACCACTTGTATTTCTATCTGAGCTACAGAAGGAAAGATTTCTGCATCCTTGGTTCTGGGAAAAGCAACCAGTCTGAACTCTTCTCTGATTTTATATTGACATGGTTACCTGAGCCCCTTTCTGCAGACACTCTATCTCCTGGGATCAGAAAGTCTCTAGCAGATTCAGGAGTCTCCAGTACTCTTCAATTTCTGGAATAAAGTGTTCATGACATAGGACTTTTTGGTTCTGCCAAATCTCTTCAGATTTTCTGTACCTACAAACCTGAAACCTAGACTGCACAAATTGACTCAATTTGCCTTTTGACCAAAAGAAGTCTGATAATGAAATTTCTAACTCTTACTTCAGCTGGACTAGAACTAGTTCAATCACATCCTACCTTGTGACAGGCCAGCTATCTTACATCTCAGCACAAGGAAGCCTAAAAGAGCAGCTTTGTTGGAATAATTAGAAAATAAGTGGGAAAATAATTTTAAACTAGACCAGGACATAGAAATTTTGGAGTTAATTTTTCTTTTTATCCAGAAACAGTTAATCCAAGTCCAGCTGGGTTCTGGAGATTGAATTGCTCTTCATCCTGAGCACTGCTGTAGCTATCCAAGAGGGAAAATACCACTGTATGGCTTAAACAAGGATGCTGTCCTTAAAGCCCAATCCAAACTCCTTTTAAATCTGCGGCAATCTTCTAAACGGCTTTGAATCAGGAGTTTAGCTTTTAACTAATTTGCTAAGCATACGGAGCTTCAGAAGCCAAACTGACAGATGAGAGGTGCAAGATATTTCCTAAGCACTTTCTCCTCCTGTTGATTTATCAGACCAGGCTGAATGAATGCTTTTAGCTTGATTCTTACCCAAAAATGCAAGTTGTCTGAATTATGTTTTTACCAGAAAGTGGGCATAAATTATTTGTAAACAAAAGAAAGTAATCTTAAAAAACAAGGGGGAACATAGCATTCCTCATCCCTTCTTGCTTTACTTTAGAGTCTGTTATTTATTTTTTACCTTTTTACAATTCATGAGCAAGCAACTTGTTCCTTTCTAGTCCTTTCTTTAAAGGAGATTAATTATATCCATTGTTAACTAAAAGGTTTTCTTCTAATTAAAAGAAATTATAAGGCATTCACCAGTGGCATTATTCTAGTCAATAAACTAATTATGGTTGTGGCAAATGAAGGAAAAACCATCAAGTGATCTTAGGACCATGATTTAGAAAACTTTAAGGATGCAATTTTCACATTCCTTGAAAAAGCAAAGGAGATCTTACATGCACTTTTAGTCACTGTTTAGAGTGTACAGAAAAAATATTAGTCCTTTGAAATGAGCATAGTTCCTCTGGAAATTTCTAGCTGCATTACCTACATTCACTTGGTGTATCCTTGTAATGTCATTTGGTTGGAGCAGTAGGAGAGAACCATTGAATCTCCCTTTTTTATTGCACTATTATGGTCTAAAATTCCATTCCAGTTGAATCAAAATTATTCCAAATAATGAAAGGGGTATTTTTTTCCTTTCATAATAATACAAAAAAAATAAATTTCAAGTACTATGAAGACTTCCATGATTGGTCGCTTAAAAATATTACTATCATCATCATTACAGCAATGAATCAAGTTTTTCACACCTTGGCAATGGGCTAAGAAAGTTGCATTAACTCTACTTTACAAATAAAAATTCTGAGAACTAGCATAGTGTGGTGTTTTGCTGGAAACCAAATATAAAGTCACTAGTCAAGTCAGGCTTGAATCCAAAAGCAGGAGGTTTACTTGCTACTCATTGGTTTTCTTGCTTTTATCCATCTTCAAATCATTGTTTTAATTAAACAAGCTGAACACATGAGAATAGGTAGACGTTATATAAAAACTTGTGATTGCCATCAGCAGAGATGCATCAGCTGCCCAGGGGCAGACTTGCAGTCTACTGCAATGTACAGCAGAACTGGCTAATTGATCGGTTGTGCAAATGTTCTTTTCTTTTCTTTTCTTTTCTTTTCTTTTCTTTTCTTTTCTTTTCTTTTCTTTTCTTTTCTTTTCTTTTCTTTTCTTTTCTTTTCTTTTTTCTTTTCTTTCCCCTGGTATTGCAGTGCAAATGTCAGCATAGTCCACAACTGCTTCTCATTCCTGGTGGTATTTCCTGTTTGAAGTCATTGTGACAGGGTAACAACTGCTGATGTGATCATGTCCTCAACCTTGGGGATTTCAGAAATGTTTTAAAAAGGGATGTGATGAAATAAAAGAGGGAAAAGCATTTAGTCTGGATTTTGAAGAGCAGTAAAACAAAATTAATCCAAAGTACTCCAGCCATGCCACTAATACTTGTGCCTCCCTTTTTGATAGCTTGCCTCCCTCATGTCCTCATGAAAATCTTCCAAAAGCAAGCTGCATTGGAAAGTATTTTAAGGTCATTTATGCAATCAAAATGTGTCAGATAACAGTAATAATACACGAAATCATCATTAACACTCAATATCTATTTGCTAATTTATGCATCAAAACATAAATTTCTCATTTACTGTTGAGGTTTTCTGCTAACATTTTAGCATTCCATTTTGAATCAACCAGATAGTAAAGAGAATGAGGTGCTAAGGTTGCTAAAAGTTCAGGAAATTTGCTGGGTAACAAGCATCTCTGAAAATCTTTTGGGGTACATATCACACTCTTTGACCCACTGACTGACTCTTTGTACCTACATAAAGTTTTGGATTGGATAAGAAACTAAAACTGTTGCTAGCTGAAGAGGAAGATGCTACTATATTAATCTATTAAAAATGCAAAACAGAAGGCAATTTTTTTACTGTACCAGGAATCTCTTCCATTTTCTGGGTTGTGCACAGAACTAGTGTGGATGACAGGCCGGAGGAAAACAAATTGAGATCTCATTTGCTTTCACCATTATGGAGTAAAATTGCAGTGAGGATCAGACGCTGATGTTTTCACATAAGAAAAGAACAAATTAAAGATAAGCAGAAGTTTGTGGCTTCACTCGGCCTTCTTCATAGTCACAGTGGCATGCCATCAGCACATCCAACAAAGACCAGAGCTGTGTGCTTACAGCACGTCCTGTGTCTGTTCCTCAGCTCTGAGGGAAGACATCACACAGCAACATTCACATTTTCCTGGATGCTCCAGAAAATGGGGAGGAACAGAACTTGTCTCTTTTCCTCAGTCTGTTTTCCTCCATCCTCCTCAGTTTCCCATTGCATTTGTCTTTCCTGGTCTATGGATTAATCCTTTCAAACATTTCTCCTATGCCCATTGAACTTGCAGCAGTGTCAACAGTGACTTTTCTGAAGCTGTTCACTATTGCTCACAAGGTTATTTTCTCTTACATAGACCGGTGTCTGCAATCTCAGCCTGGATTACTGGCCTTATTTATGAGGCAATGGCAGGCATTAAGCAATCTCCTTCGAACACTGTCAGTGAATGTCCTTCCCCATATTTATTGGTTTTCCTTTTTTCCTCCTCCCTTCAAGTTGCAACTCAATTCTGACCCTTTGTGTACCTCATCTTCCATCTGACTGTGTTCTTCTATTCCTTCCTACTGTTTGCTCACTTATTGTTAATCCTTAGTCTCTTCTTACTCACAGTCTCTCACATCTCGCTTTTTATACGATCTCCCTGACCCTTTCACAAAAACCTGTCATCTCTGTCCTCAGGAGTTACAACTTTAAATCCTGTATAATCTAGTTCCCACTGACACAGCAGATCTCATCCCTGTCCTGACACGGTTGTCAGTCCTCTCCTTGTTGTGTCTCAATTTTCTCTCTCTTGACTTCAGGAGGGAAGTGCAGGGACCTCACATGCAGAGGAAGAAGATTAGCGGGGATTTACATGTCTAAGTTCAGACATACTTCTCAAAATGCCCAGCCAGTTGGGACTTAACTTTGGGAGAACACAAATTCCTTGGGTGCCTCTGAATTAAACTGTGGGTCTTCCCAGTAATTGCAAGCTTTATGCCAGCCAGCCAAGTGGATTTATCACTAACTCCCAGGTAAACTTTGGGAAGATTCACATACGGGTTATTTCTTTTGCTGTTCCTGCTTAGGCAACCTTGATCCAGTTGACTTTCTGAGGGGCAGCTGTCCAGATCACAAAGTCCAGGTTGTAATGCTTTCTTTTAAATAAAGCAAGCCTGATTTCTCTCCTTTTTTTTTTTTNGAAGAAATAGATTTAATTTCGTCCTCTGCTTCAAAGAATACAAAGCTACATCTCAACCCTCAGAGACTGTCCTAACAGAGTTTACCGAGTAATCTGTGATGAAGAGACATGCAGTTTTGACATCATCAGTCAATCTACTACCTAATTTAGGAAGGATTTCAAAATTTCTCAGCACAAAGCCTGAAAAAGCAAAGATGGAGGTTGTTTTGAATACTGGTCCTGTTTGCAGTGCAGCCCCACACAGGCTTGGAACATCCAGTGGAGCAAGGCAGCCAGTCCCTTGTGCTGCAAAGATGAAAAGTGGTGGAGGAGAAGTGAGAAATACCCCAGAGCTGTGGCTAGTATTCCACTTGTACAATGCCAGCCTGTCTTTAAGATCTTTTATGTATATATTGACCGGTTCCCGAGTGAATATGAAACCGAAAGAAGGCTATAGCAGCAAAGTCTCTAGTGACTGCTTGAACTTCTCTGCAAAAGCGTAGGTGGGCAAATGAAAGCACAGAGATATTTTTGTGGTTAAAAAACAGATAATTAAACCAGCCTTATGGAGCAATGCAAGTGAGAGCTAAGACTGGAGTGAAAGGGAAAAGTAAGATATGGTTCAAAGGTTAGAAAAAGAAGCTTAAAATCATGCTGGAGTGTGGCCAGTCAGTGAAGGGTGTGAAGAAATGACACGATCTGAAAGACAGCACAGCCAAAATGTCCTGGCTGCTCAGGAGCATTATTATTTGTACCGCACTCCAACCCAGAGGCTCCATGTAAATATCAGGGCCCCATTGTGCTACATATTGCACAAACACAGCAAATGACAGTCCAAGACAAAATCACAGGAATAAGCAGAGAAAAAGCATTGGCATTGCAGCACGTAGGAGACAGAGCTCTGGATGAGCTGGGAGAAAAGTGAAAAGGTTTCATGCCAGAATGACTCTGGGTTTGCTCCAAAGGATCATGAACTTCTCAGCGAACTTGCAGCCCAGTGAGTTCCATGTAGTTCCAGGTGCTGTAATGAATGCTTCACAGAGAGATAATTAACCCCCCTCACCCCAAAGCTCCGCAGCGCTGATGCTTTCCAGCACAATCTGTCCATGACACCATGGTAGAGTGCAGAGCCAGCTTTATTATTTCAGTTTGTTCTGTTCCTTTTTTACTGCTACTGCTCTCTAAGGTTAATTGTATTCCCTGTGCTGATGCACAGTGGTATCTATACATAGACCTCACTGTATGGATTCTTTATTTTCTTTTTCTCCCCCCCCCTTTTTAATCAATAAAGAGTTCAAACACTATGCAGCTTTCTCAATAAAATGCCAGGAGTCATCCAGTGAAGTGGGAGAGGGCAAGAGTAAAGGAGCAAACCCTTGACCCTCTCTGACTCAGTCCACTCTTCTCTTGGTTTAGAAGAGGATTCAAAGCAGATGAAAGAAAAGACACAGAATCACCCAAATGCAAACCTTTTCCTTGGGAAAGGTGAGCAGTAGTATATGGTAGTATGTGCCATGGGCCTGGTTCTTATATCTCAGTCTGGTCCCAGACTGAAGTCCAAAGGAGTTAGGCCATTCCTTCTTTCTTCAAACTCCAAAGTTCATGTTCACTTCAGAGCTATTTGGGAGAGCAGATCAGTGGGACCCTCATCAGGGATTCAGAGAAACGTCCTTTCTGGGATGGGCTTCAGCTACTGTGACTACATCCATATCAGCAGTAGCACATAGGCCTGCCCAACCTAATCCTGCAACCAGAAGTATCTGGAGAACCAGAAGGGACAAGAAGAGTCCCTTGTAAATGTGGTCCTATTACATTGGCTCAGTGAAATCCCAGCTCTGTGTCTAAGGTGAAGGCTCAGATTCATCAAATGCTAATGCAACTCTTCTACTGTCTCAGCTATCTTCTCACATTGAATGTATACACGACCACAGTATACATGATGAAGGAGAACCAAGGGTGCCTCTCAATGGAGCCAGCAGAAGTAATGAGTCACAGAGTCATGTCCACAGCAGCCCACAACCAACTGAGAGGAGGACAGAAGTAAGTCTTTTAACCGTCTTGAGGAATGAGACAAGAGCTCTGTCAATGAATGGTAGTCTGTCCACGTGGCGGCTCCCAGCGCTGGTGCTGCATAGTGGCACTGTGCCTCAGACATGGCATCCTGTAAATCTGCGGCTCTGGTACATGGTTTGCGGTCAGTTGCTTGCTTTCTGTGGATCGCTTTCCTGGAGGTCTACAAACAGGCACAATCAGGTTCATATGCCTGTGTGCAAAGCCATTACAAAGCCAAAAATGTATAGATTATGGCATATTGTCTTCAGCACAGTGACTACTGTAGCACTTGTACTTGGCCAGTTAGGTCAGGAAAACCTTTCTCCTATTGTTATAGCACACCCAGGTACATTGTGAGAAATTTATTCCAGTCTCTAATAAAACTATCATTAGAGTCTGACTAAACGGACTGTCAGACCATTCTACCCTGATGACTGTTACAGTATGTTTCCAAGATAACCAATTAACACTGCTCACCATTAGCAAGTATCTTTGATTTATATTTTAATTTCATTTTGTTGGAGAAAATATTGTTGTAATTTAACAGAGATCTATAACATATTCATGGTGGTAAGCAGGGAAGAGGTAAATCAGATGATTCATTTCATACTGAAATCAGCCCATGCTGCAAGTAAACAACCACCTTTGCTCCTTTTTGGATGATCGAGCTCCCTTGTTTTTGAACAGTTAATACTGAACTTGAACAAATCTCTCCTTGTTTAAAAGTTTAGATTTGAGGAAAAGACCAAGATAGATGGTTTCTTTCTCTGTAAGCTATTGATTAATGGATTGTACTAAATGGTGTGACATGCCCTTTAAATGGAATTTACAAGTAATATATCGTATGGCAACTGCATTATTAATGATTTTGATACCTGGTATTTGTGTCTTCCTTCTCTGAGCTCTTCTTATTTATCCTGGTGAAGGTGGAGGGCAAAAGCTGGCTCCCCCCAGCTTGCTGGGCTTTGTTCTCACAATCATATATATTCCTAGGCTTATTCTCATTATTCACATTACATCTAGCCTGACACATTTCTTGACTATATGCCAGCACAAGAAAGCAAAAAAAAAATAAAAAAAATCTTCCTTCGCAAAAGAATTGCCAAAACCTTTAGATAAATATATCTGTGTAAGAATTGAAGATGGCTAGAGAGCTCATTCTCCTCATTATTAAAAGATGTTTACAGTCCCACATAAAAGCAAACAGAGAGAATAAAATTTTGTTATTTATTTTCTCCATTTAAAACTTTCTCTGCTTATTTTTCCTGCACTTCGAGAGGCAGCCTGCACTGCAAATGTACTGGTGTGTTTACCAAGAGGTAGACTTATGCATGGAAGACTGAAATGAAGGACAACGGGAAATTAAAAAGCAATTAAACAAGAAGGCAAACTCAAAGAACAGTATTGTTCAGTTCATATTATTTAGTCTTTCAGGAAGGAGAGAATCATGAAATAGATTCCAGAACTCCAAGAAACAGAGGGATAATTCACAGAAAATAAAGACATTGTAGAAAAAAATGTGTTTAGTCTTCACCAGCAAAGGCATCAAGGAGATGTTTATTTCAGACCCTTTCCTTTTATAACAGTCAAAGAAAGATGCTGTTAGTAGCTGAGATATTAGAAGAAAAAATATACTATCAAACTGATAAATTAAACAACAATGAATTATTAGAATCTAGTGCAACTGCTGAGAAAACTTCCAGCTGAGGTAACTGGCAAAAGCATGAGGGGCGCAACCTGCTCATTAAGATATTTTATTGTCACTCCATGAAAACCAAGGACCTGGCTTGCAACTGGTAATAATGCCTAGCAGTTTTACCGAACACTGATATCAGATATTGAAACCTGTCTTTACTTAAAGGGCTCAGAATGATCCTAGGAATGACAGATTAGAGCTACCACATTTTCAAAGCATCCTGACGTCAGCATACTTATTGAGGTGAATAGGATATGATAAGGACTGGAGGTAACTGAAAGTCAGAAGTCCCACTCTTCAGGAAGCTCTGAACTTGTAAAAATACTTTATCCAATTTCAGAATGAAGGTTGTAGCTTCTAGAATGAGAGAATGGGAAGTAAATTCCATAAGTGACAGTCTGAAATAATAAAAATATTCAGCATTGCAATTTTCCAAGACGTCCCAGACTCTCACTGTGGCACAGTCCCAGTTCACCTCCATTTCCAGGTTCCAACCCTGCCAGACCTAGGGAACAGACTGGGAACAATGTGGGCACAAACTCTGGGAGCTGCATCTAGAGACAGACACCAGAGTCGGGAAGTCAGAGATCTTCCATGTTCAGCTTTGCAGCAGGGAGCCAGGAAGCCCAATCCCTTGAGCTGGTCTGGGCGGTGATTTTGCCTCAGAAAGCAAGATGCTTGAAGCTCAGGCTCCAGATGAGGAAGCCAGACAAGCTAGACTATTTTATTGACAAAAATATTTCTCCTCTCACTCCCCTCTCCCTCCAAAAAATATTTTTTTTTTAGATTGAAATAGCAATTGTTATTGAAAAACAGATATTTTTTTCACCCTTGCCAACCTCCCTGTAATATTTCTCTTATTTTTCCAATAGAGAAAGGGATAATGAGGAGAGAAATAATTACTGTTCGTGACCAGCTAGTGTGAAAGTGTGGGTGTGCTCTCTGCTGAGCATGTCAGTATACAAACTTACGTCCCGTGTAATAATTATATTGTTCTACCTTTTGCCATGGTGTGACATACAAAATCCCAGCATGTCAAAAGACAGCTAGAAGAAGAATAAATATTGAACAGGGCTGTAAAAGCCTTGAACAATGCAGTAAAAATAGATACAATTCAATATTCATCAAAGTAATTTCAGGAACAATTGCTGCATTCTAAGAATAAATATTAATTACAAGCATTTAATTTGTCTCAGGAGAATTTTTTAAACCTTCAATGTCTTAGCAAAACTCATGAGAACTACGTCTTTAAAAAATTAAAACAGAGAAGCTCGGTTTTTCTCAACCGGTTCTTTGGTCTCCAAGCAGTGCTTGAACAACCATCCACTGAAGACACTGGAAACAGTTCCATGAACTTCACTGGGGTCTTCACGTATTGCGCAGCACTGCAAGCAAAGAAGGCTTGATAGCTAAGAAGATGGGTGTTTAAGCCTAATTGGCTCCTCAGGTGCTTTCATGCATAAGTTGAATTTTCTTGAATCCATTTATTGAGTGGAACGGATTGAATTTTCTTAAAGTAGAGATTATTTTGGCCTTTGTTTTTTGCATCATTAACTGGGTTTGGTTTTATGTTTAACATGGGGTTTATACCACTTTCAACAGCATTTTAAGTGTCCTCCATGTTCTAGTGCAATGTCAAACTACCTGAGATACAGTGTTTAGGTGGGCAAAACTTCATCTGTCAGAGATATATATAACACCACAGCCAAAATAAAGTGTTACTCCTAAAGTGACAATGTACATGGGGGTTTAGCTAAAAGATTCCCATTATGAAAGAAAGTTACTGTTCTTGTAGACTACATAAGCAGAACTGGATAAAATAAGTAGTCATCTGATGTGTAAGCCCAGACTATACAGAAACTGACCCAAACTCTTGAGTTTTGAATAATTGGTTAAAATCTGTCTGCAAGTTATTTTTATTGATGACTTTTTACAAATGGTTTCTTTATCCCTAAACAAACAAACAAACAAAATCTTAGGAGTCTTTCAGGTTGTTTGGAGACAGCAAGTATCAGAATTTTTTTTAAAATAAGAAACAATTTTATCATGGAATTTTCACATTCCTAATGAAAATACAACACAAATCATGGTTTCTGATCTAACAATGAAAAAAAAAAAAAAAAAGCCTTGTAAAAAAATTATGAATGTAAGAATACCTAAACATCTGAACATCTTGCTAAGCATGGGAGTTTTGTAATGTTTTATCTACTTATCTGCAGGTTTTTACTGTAACTCATTATTTTGAATGGATTTAATTGATTTTTTAATTAAAAATAAATTATGAAGTTGCAAAACCTCTTTTCCCTCTTTAAACTGAAGAATAATACTAATTGTGAAACGTGATCATTTTTCCAACACTGTGCTGTTTCCTTATTATTCACAAGATTGGTATAACAGAAATCAAACTGACAAAGGAAAACATTGCAAAGAAATAAAGTAAATTTACCAATGGAATCACTTTCAGAAAGAAGTATAAACAATCAGGTATATTTAATTACTTTTTCAAAGGCCAGATAACAGAGTGAAGAAATGTATTTCTTTCACTAACCTACCCAGTCTTACGCTGCAGATTACCACTAAACAGAGATGAATATATTTGTGTGTTGAGTCCAGAGCTTGCAAATGCCCACAAAGAAAAATAAGAAATAGTCTCCTCGACCCAAAGTTTTATCATTTGCTTATTAAACCAATGTGAAAAGTTAAATGATTGTCTTCAAGACAATCTTTTAAATTATTTTTAATTCTTCTGAGTTAGCAGCATTGCAAGATGAACATACATGCAAATAAATTAAAATTGACTATAGACCTCCCTATAATCATTTGTTTCCATTGACCTATAATCCACTCCTTTGACTCAAATGTCCTCTTTCTAAACTGATTTTGTACACACTCTCTAAAGATTTCTTTTTCAAGGAACAATACTTGTAAAGGAGTGAAGATTTTTCTGAGGCTCAGCTTATGCAGGAAACAATAGTATAAATACTACACAAATATATACACAAAACCACATGTATACAGTCAATATACAATAAGCATAAATTTGTGGATGTTTCACTGAAGAAATAATGGTGTCTAAAATGGAGATTCCTAGCTTTGGACCAAGCATAGCCTTCTGTGGGCAAACTCAATGTCCATGGAAGCAGAAACCCCACCATCACCACGTCAGTGACAAATGCAGTACACGGTAACCACAGGTCTCATTGCCACATAATTTGGCAGTGAAACGCCTGCAGTGTGTCATACATTCCCAGTACTACTCCCACTAAACAGGTAACTATATATCAGCGAGGCACGGCCATAGTCAGCATCTTGGTTACAAGGTCTCCAACCCTGTGAAATGGCTGTGGCAACTGGACTACCTTACCAATTCTTCCTTTTACATTGTCATAAAGCATTGGCAGAAAACACACTTCTGTGATACTTTTTCCTTGATAAAACTGTGAATTTCAAAAGGATTTCATTTTGAAGAGAAAGGAACCAGCACATTTCGATAACATGAGAATGTCCCATTTCTTTCAGCATCTCCGGAGGGAAAGTATATCTTTGAAAGAAAAATACAAATTCAAAACAAAACACAATACTCATATCAACCTGAGACAGTCACTTTCTCTTTCATGGGACGTGTAAAAATAAATGCATATATATATGCCAAAATAATAAAAACAATGTATATTTCATCTCTTTTGGGAATATGAGAAATCTATGAGCTATGATCAATGCATAGCTAGCCAGGATAATGTAGGAATGAAATAACTCTGACAAAGCAATGGGAATTCAGAAAGATGCAAACCTGATAATCCCAAACACGCTGCTGGTGGCATGCAGAGGGGCAGCTCCAACCAGGGCTGGCAATCCCCCCACAGCAGGGCTGTACAAGGGCAGCGTTGCTGCTCACTGGCCTCCGTTGGCTCCTGCAGAGCTGACACAATCAATTGAGCCATCAAAGCCCCACCAGTGCCCACCCTTCATGCAGAGGCTGGACCGTGAGCCCAGCTACAGGGAGCGGAGGATGCTGTAGAGCACCATCTCTGACAATGGGGAAAATCTGCTGTTCCTCTAACTTTTATGTCACAAATCATTAGCTCCCACGTTGGGTCTGAGGAAAGCTGTGGGTGGAGGTGGATCAAACCCTGTACATTAGCAAGCTGCGCTGTACCAAGATCTATATGTAAGAAATATCCAATTGCATTTAAAATGCAAGCTCAGTCCCAGCTACTTCAAGACCTGAGGCAGAAGATATTTGGCCTTCGCTCCACCGCAGTGAGCCGCTGCATGCTGACCACTCAGCCACTGGCTTGCGCTGAAAGATAGCCAGCAAGTTACTGCAATATCATCACAATTAGCACACACTAACAGTGATGTGTCTGCAATGCTAATTAATTCTAGGAATGGTGCTCTGCCCGACTTACCCAGAGCATTGTCCAGCCTTGTCCAAATACCTGCTCTTCCCAGGGGAACCTTGCACCCCTTGGGGGAGTGAAAGTGTCCCACGGTGCCTCGAGGACAGGCTGTCCCCTTCCTTTGACTTTGAGAAGAAGGAGTTATCTCCCTTTCTCTGGGAAGCAGAAGGTCAGGGAACATCTGCATTTAAATGGAAAACAGTTAGTAGTGCTAACACCAAAAGCAGTTCATAATTAGGGATTATTAGCCCAGCAATATGGAATGATTGATACAGAGTTAATGCTAATGACTTTAAAGATGATTAGGCCTTTTTGCCACCAGTTGTTTACTCTGTCTATAGACACAAAAATCCATTCATGTTAACCACTGCAGAGCTCTGCATGATGCCTTATGGGGTAGGGAAGAGAGTACAAGCTGTGACACTGTGATACACGCTGATATAAGGTGAACATGTAGGAGATATATGTTGAAACCGAAGAGAAAGCCTGGCATTTTTTTAGGTAAGCAAGCTGCAGCACAACTGAGGACTGTTCTATTTTAGGAATTTCTGCAGCAGACTTGAGTGCTACATGTAAAACCTGTGAGGTTTGAGCTGAATAATTGAGTTTTCAATGGTTACAATAACTTTTTTTCTGTTCCATTTTTCCATTTTGAAGCAAAATTCAGAAAATATTTGGAGACAAAAATATGCAAGCAAAAAGACAAAAACCCTTTCTAGGCGAAAATATCTGAATGTACATAAATGAAATGGTACAAGACTATCACTTCTGAAGGAAATCAGGTCTTGTGATGTGATTTAATACAGAACAAGAGCACCCACTTATACTTTCAAAAGCAACAAGCCTTAATCACCTACTTAAGATAAGCACGTTTGCACATGCTTTCCTGAATGGAGGGGGAAAAAAATCTTGCTTCTCTAAGTGCCTTGCTGAACCAAATCTTCAGTAACAACCTTTGAGCAATTGCAAATGGATCCTGAGCGAATGCTGAGTCAGCAGAACTGCTGGGACTCCTGGGCCTGCTTCTAGAAATTAGGCAGAAAACAGCAAAAAACAGCTCTTCTATGTATACCCCAAAGGTTGAGAGAAGTCTTACCAGACTCACCTATGAACTCTTAATTGCTCAAGATGTGCCAAACACCCCAGTTGCTTTACATCCTGAGCTCAGGAAGGTATGTGAGCTGGACGTTGAAGAATTCTCCACCCCAGTGACAGGGAAATAATCAGGGGAGATGGTGCCCTGGAAGGCAGCCCCCAGAAGGAGAAGGGAAGAAGCAGGGAGGGAGCACGAGCCTATGCCCTATGACATCTGTCATTGCTGCAGCCACCTCACAGGAGACAACCCTGTAATAGAAGCTGGCTAATTTCTTTAGAAGTATCTCATTAGTCCCTCCCTTCCTGAGCTGCCTCTCTATTAAAATGTGATAAATGAATTCTGCCATTCCCAGTTCCAGCCTGTCCCCTTAGTGAAATGAAGATGAGTCATGCTGGCCAGGACTCAAGATAGAGATAATTATACAGGGGCCAGGGGAAGTATTTCATTTGCCGACTGCAGAGCTGCTCTATCAATAGTAGAGATGGGATCTCCCATCCCTCCCATTGCTCTAGGAAACTCTGGACAGAGAATAAGAGGTTATGGAAAATGCATGTTCCTTAATGAAAATATTATATACACAGTCTCTACATAAGACTTTATTGTAACCTACATATAACTGACCATGAACAATGAATATGAGGGGTCTGACACTGGAACTAGATTTCAGTGCTGTGCAGGTCTTCCCTTTTCAGTTCCCAGCTGTGGTCGTGCAATAACATCTGTGTGCAGGACAGTGTCTACTAGTCCTACCCAAAGACGTACGCATTGGTATGAGTGTCATCTTTGCCTGTTCACAAGGGTGCCTGGCTGCTCTGGCTGTGCAGGAAGGGCATGCCAGAGAGCTGCAGCCAAGGCTCTGACCTCCCTCTCCACAGTGAGTAGCTGCTTCTGACAGGACAACTTACTCCCTCTCTGCACACTGTGTGAATAGTTTTGATGAGTGAGTCCACATATAAGGGGATGCCCATTGCATCTCTGAAGGAATAAAGGAGGATCAATTTTAAAACCTATGACCAAGTTGTGGTGTTCTTACTATAACTCACCCTGGAACACTGAAATATACTAAGAAAAACTGTTCAAAATTAAAGAAGGAAGCAGATTCTACTCTGCATATAGGATTGTCCTTTCTACCTCTCACCCTGTATGTGGCAATAGAGGGGAATTTATGACAGAAATTTCAATTTCTACTTTCTTTCCTCCACTTGTACACACAGAAATGCATTTCCGACTTCCATCACGCACATACTCACACACAAACACACTCTGCTGACTTCCACCAGGCATTTCATTTCTGGCAGGCAGCTTATGGGTCATAATGAATCTGAGAATTTGACTGGTTTTTCTTTTAGCACCTTGCCCTCTTAAACACTGACAGCATCTCAGAGCCTCTGCTACTTTTCACAGCCAGCTAAGCAATGCATTGATGTCTCACCAGCTACATTTGAATTCAGTTTTGTGCAAGACAGAAGCATCTTCTAGATGTGCTGGATTTTAATTGAGTAAGGAAGGAAATGCCAAAAGCTATAAGATGAGTAATCTGAGAAACAAATTGCTGTATTTTATCCACCCTAACTTAAGTTAGTGTCAGCATAAATAAAACAATCCTCTTCCCTCCCATAATCACTATCCTCCCTTCTTTTTTCTCAGAACAAGTACTAGCTGAGATTAGAGTTAAATGATACATGCTTTTATTTTTATTGCTTGAATTTATGTTATGTTTCATCTATATCAGAAAGACAGCCACCTAAGGGAAAGTCTTAGTATTTTCCACTGTTCTGCTGCGCAATAGGTAAGAAAAAATTAAATTAACACCATATTTCTTATATGCTTGCATAATGGCCATTCCCCAAACTTCCCCCTCCCCAAACTTTGCCCTTAAACAGAAGCAGAGTCATTCCATGTGTATATACTGCCTGTAGCAGGCAGAGCCACTAGCGTGTGTCATACAGCGTACCCAGACAGAATCTCCCAGAGAAGAGTCTGCCCAGGAAACAGGCTTGTAGAAAATCTCTGGTAGAATTAACATTGAAATCTGCAATCAAGAGATAAGTCACTTTGAAAAAATTGACTAAGATATAAAAAAAACCCCAAACCAACAATAGTACTGGTGTACCCTCCTTTCTGATCTGCCCTATTTTTATTTTAATTTTTTTTAATATTCTTCCATATATAATGAGTCTTTCCAGGCCAACACAGTCATTGCATTAAACAAAAGGATCAGCACATACAAAGAGCAGAAGTGAGCTCTCTGTGAGAGAAAACAGTTCAGATGAGTGATTCATCATGTAACAGAAAGAAAAAGGAAGAAGAAATTGTGAAGGCAAGTATCTCTGATCCTCTGAAAGACATCTCTCCATCTGTCTGTCCATCCGAATCATTGCGTTTACCATCCAGACAGCTGCTTCAGTGAACAAAGAGTAGCCTGCAAGAGTAACTGTGCAGCTTGTCCGAGAATGTGGAGAAGTCAAACTGTCCCAAACATCCACAAGAGCTTTCCCACACCACACCCAAACTGGCCGGTTGCTGGCTGGCTGAACCAGGATCATAGCACGTCGATATTGCTGCCATCTGTAGAAGTGAAGACCTGGCTAGTGAGTCCTAGGGAGCACAGCGCATAGGAACCAATGTCATCATATCTGAGCAAATATAAAATACACAGCTGTGTAAATGGCATGCAAAACCAAGAAGAGAAAGGACATAATTCATTTAGAGAAAGAGGAGGAAAGAGATATCAGATCGGAAGAGGTTGCTACCACTAAGACAATTCATCTGTTATAGAGCCTGCTCTAAAGTTTGCCCTTGAAATGAGCACAGCCCAGATAAATTGTTCCAATGGCTTACAAATTACTGACCTCTGGTACCCAGATGCAAAGGAGAAGCCATGGGTAGCAGTGCTCTGGTTGTTTCAATTAAAGGTTTGAACACAACTCCCATGCCCTTCCAAGATAATATCTTAATCACTGGCCTCTAGGAGAGCTCTACCTCCATCACCAAATCTGTTCTAGATGGTATGAAATAGCCACTGGGGTTTGGAAATTAAATCTCCTTGTTTCAGTTTGCTAATTCCCCAGCTGCTGACCTATCCATTCTTTCTGGGTTTTCTTCCATATTCATTTTATGCAGTGTTATGCAATATGGTTTCTCTATGGACACTTGAAGAACTCGTTATCTTTTTGTGTATTTGCATGCTCAGAATGGAGGTACATGTGCTCGCATTTGCCAGAAGAGAATGAGGAAAGTGGAAGGTGATGCATTATTGCAAGGTATTTGTGGCGGGTTGACCCTGGCTGGAGGCCCGGCGCCCACCAGAGCCGCTCTATCACTCCCCTTGTTCACCAGACAGGGGAGAAAAAGTGTAATGAGAAGCTTTGTGGGTTGAGGTAAGGACAGGGAGAGATCACTCACTTATTATTGTCACGAGCAAAACAGACTGAACTTAGAGAGAGGAAATTCATCTAATTTATTCCCAAACAGAACAGAGTAGAGGAATGAGAAACAAAATCAAATCTTAAAACACCTCCCCCCACCCCTCCCATCTTCC
>VXBL01007431.1:107037-135950 GCA_013400195.1 Aramus guarauna
AGACACAGGGGAAGCTTCTAGCAGCTTCTCACAGAAGCCACCCCTGTAGCCCCCCACCACCAAGACCTTGGCATGCAAACCCAACACATTCTATAACTTGTACATATGTTCAATTTAGAAAGGGGCTATGCTTAGAGTTATTAAAAGGTTGCTGGCTTCTAAGTGCATTTGGAAAGTTTGCCACAGAGAGTTGCTGTTTGATCTCTTCTTGAAATGTTTTTTTCTGTCTTTAATAAAAGCAAAACTATGCTAAGAATTCAGGTAGGTGATTTGTGAATTTTCAGTACACTGCTGCCTCTGTTAAACCTACAGGGATCAAACCTCCACATCTGTAATTTTAGATTCTCTTCTCATATTAACATTCCTAGGTATATGGCATAACCCACTACTCATGGTTTCATTTAATAGTTTCACTCCACATCCCTGTTAAAAAGGTTTCACCTAAAAGACATGTATACACAGCAAACCATATAGCGATCCATTTATCTGTCTCAGGAAGATGAAGTGCCAAGAAAATGATGACAGAATATGAGTCAGTACCTTCAGAGTGGCTGAATATTTTGAATCTGATTGCTGTAAGCCAGGTGCTAATCACTTTATTGAGAAGAGAACCTGTGTGTTGCATTTGGACTGTACATTTTGCTTTTATCATCATCTGCACAGAAAATACAATTGAAGAGATGCTGAACTGAGCAAACTTTTATAAGAAATTCCATATAAGAATTTGAGAATTGTTTTTCCCACATAACATAGTGGTCAAGAACATGCATGCCCTGCATCTCTAAATCCCTATCTCCAATCCTCCCATCTGGTGCAAGAGACCTGCGACACTGAGGCACCGTAAAGGGGCTGAATGAAACACCCATGAGGAGAAAGCTCTCCAGTTGGTAGGAAACTCCCTTTCAGTCCCAGCCATTGCAAGCTGCCCCTTGCCCTGTGCCTCTCCCCTGGCCTCGGCGAGGTGATACCTCCCGGTCAGAGGCTGTGACAGAGAGAAGTTAGGAGTTATGTTAAGCATTTCTGTTGGCACAGAGTCCGTTAAAGGATCGCAGCTAAGCAATGGAATTAGAGCAGCCCAGGTGAGCAATATCTGAATTTGGGCTGGCCTTGCTCATAAGGGAAATGTAAATGGGTTTATCAACATTGCAGTAAGAATACAGAGGGTAGGTGATGCGAGCATGCCTTGATGTATCAAAGGAAATCCCTCTATTTCCATTTTTTGCCCAGAACTTGCATCAGTATTTATAAGCAATTCTATTTTTATTCTAAAATATTATGATCACTATGGTCACATCACTTCTGTTTTCCCTCCGCACCGCCCTACATTTTCATGAAATAAGATACCCTCAAGTGTGTATGAGAACAGAGAACAGACAGTGAATTAAAGCATAGTTTCAAAAAGAAAAAAAAAAAAAAAGAAAAATAAAAAGAAAAACAAAAAAGAAACAAAGAATGTTTCCTGCTACATTTTATCATTCTTATTCTGCAAATGTATGCATAGTCAAGAATTACCAGAAATGAGGCATAGATCCTGAGCATAAAAAAACCTCCTTACATATGTATATGTAGGTATGTTTATATATATGTGTGTGTGTGTGTATATGTTTATGTTGTAAGCAAAGCTGCCATAATTTGCTCTAATCACAGCCATTCTGGGTAGTGGTCCAACCTGTGGCCAGTCCCACTCCAGGACAGGCTGCAGCTATTACCACCTTGAGAAATTGCCATTGCCACAGCCACTAACACATTTTTCCAATTAGTTTGGGGGAGGAAATGAGACATTTTTCTTCCTTAATGCCTCTCTATTCCTCTCCTTGCCCATCCATTTTATGCTTCCTGATGGTGCTCAGGAGGCCATGAGGGTCCCTCCAGCACGCTTCCTGCTTCCACGCAGCAGGAATAAACTGTTACCGCTTTGTTTGAAATGAGTCCTGAGAAGTCTGATTCCTCTCACCAAAATGTGAATAATTGTAGCATTTGACTCTTGGCTTCCTCCTCAGGGATCCTTCTGAGTTAAACAGTTATTGAATTTATCCTGACAGGGATTGCCAAAGAAAACTTTATTTGAAGGACAGAGGGGGGAACAAACTGTTTGCTGAACTAAAAAAAGTTAGAAATACTATAAAGGGAGAGAAAAAGTCCCGTAATGGAAGGTGGAAATCTGGGACAGACAAATCAGGCCATAAAATGTAAGATCAACACAGCAGTGGGAAGCAGGAAAGCATATCCTGGGCCAAACATACCAAGGGAGACTATTACATGCACTGACCTCAGATGTCATGTACAGCATGCATCTGCAAACCATCTTGTACTTCAAAGTCCCACATTATACTAAGCTCAACAAGTCCATGCTGGAAAGGAAGAGGGCCTGAGTCAACACTGTTAAGTGCTCAGGGTGTGAATCGAAGATACAGGCATCTTCAACCCCAAGGATCCAGTCTTGCATTTCTAAACTAAGGCCAATGCTTTCCCATTTAAAACACCAAGAGCATGGTTTTAAGTCAAGAAAATGGGGTCATCTTATTCAACATGTCTGCTTAATGCATGCCTGTTAATCACACAACATCCAGTCCAGCGAAGAGGCAGAAAAGCATGGCAGAAGCAGCACAACACTAAGAAAGGCAGCTTAACTCTCTTTTGGCCCATGCACCATCAAGTACGAACAAGGTTCCTTGAATAACAGTGAAGTTCTAGTGAGCTCCATCAAGATAAGTGACTTTAAATTTCACCCTCACTTACAAGTGCAAATCTCAGATGTGATTTTCATCCCTTCTGTTTTCCATCTAAAAAGATGAGCATAAGTACTTGAGAGAAAGCTGCTCTCCAGGTGTTCTAGCAACAGTTCTCTGTAAAAAGTGTCAGAAATTTTACAACAAAGCCTGTTTTCCATTAGATTTTTGGCTTTGCTGTGAAATTGGTAGGTGGTCCCCTACACTGAGTAGTAACATCATCTTTGGCTCACACATAAACCGAGTGTCACCTGCCAATAGTTATGACGCAGTAGCAAAAGCCTAGTAGAGGATCCCTTTTTTCAAGTGAACTAGCAGGTAATATGCACTCTTGCTACAAGTGACTGGGAAGCACAAGACTTTCAGCTTTATCTCAGCAGCCCATCTTTCCAGGTGTTTCCTCACAGCTACAAAATGTCCATATATGCAATAGTGGGCTGTAAGATTTTTCTCTGCTTTTGCAGGAATACCATGATCCTTATACACATCACCATGGCAGCCATGAATAGCAGGTACTTTACTGACTGACCTACTTCAGACCTGCATCACCACAGAATCTGAATGGCTCAAAAACTGATTGAAGTATGTATCCTCACATTTCTCCAGTGATGTAAAGAAAAGGCTCTGTCACCCTGGAACTTAATGAGAAGGAGACTAATGAGAGGGAGACAATGCACTATCAAACATAGGCCCTATCACCAGCACCATTCTACATACTAGAACATCAGAAGTCCCCCTCACACCTCATCTTAAAGTACTCACAAGAACCCTGACCAACAACAGCTGGGTCTCCATTGGCAGTCAGGTGGTTTGTGTGGTAAGAACCAAGGCTGTGTCCTGGTCACCTGCTCCACTCTTACGGCTTTTCAGACTTTCTGACCTGAGCCAGTAGCTTCAAGCCAATGTCACTCCCCCTACACAAGTGAGTCATTTTCCTCTGTCATGAGGAACTGGTAATGAAGACAAGGTTTCCATTTTCCCCCTGAATTTTCTGCACCAGCTGATGCAGCTCATGAGAACTCACAGATTCCCTCAGAAGCAACAGTGGAGAGCATGGTGGCAGGGAGACCCATGCCTGCTGACAGATTTGCTGTGCTGTCTATACCCACCATAAGGTACATGGAAGGCAATGTAGGACCAAGAGATGTGTGACAGAGCTACTAGCTGAACTGAAGTTTAGATGAAGTGTAGGGAGGACAAACCATCATCAGATTGAAAACAGTGGCAAACATCATTAGCTCTGCCGACCTTTCTTTTCATATCTATCTGTAGTGTCCTGGTATTTTACTTACAGATTCACACCCTACCTCATCTTTCAAGCGTTCCCTTCTCCTGTTAAGGAATGTTTATCACATTCTGTAGACCCTGAAAAATCTCTTCTGTTGGGAATAATTAGAAATGTTAGCAGTGCTGTCTGATCTGAGAGACGCATAGACCTCTGGGGAAAAAAAAGGGTAGGAGTAGCACTTTTACTGAGACTGGAGATGTGAAGATTTGACAGTCAAGCCCACAGAACCTGAAATTTCTTCCTACTCGGAGTTATTTCTTATCCTTCTACTGAGATGTAACCAGGCTGCAAATAACTGTAAATAGCTTGAGATTATAAGCAATAGAGTTCAAAGTTCTGTTCTGTGGCATATTTTTTCATTTTTTCAAAGGTTTCATTAGGATTTTAAGGGATCTCTACAAAGAGTTATATTTGTGCATAAGGGGCACTAGTGATGGTGGTCAGAAAATGGAGGCCTTTAGGCTACTAAGGGAAGGAAGTGAGGCAGGGAGATGCTAGACCAGATTTTGGCAGTCTGGTGGTATAAGCCACATAGGAAGTACAAAACCAAGATCAGGATCAGACATGCTTTCAAAAGAATCATTTCACTATATACAAAGGTTATAGTCCACTGATAATCAGGTGCTTTCCACAGAATAATCTCCCATATTATCCCCTGTAATTTGGAGTTTCCCTTCCATGTTCACCTGGGAAAATGAATGAGTGCCAGGATGGGCAGAGGCAAGGGGAGGGTCAAATCTGTGTCCCTGATGAGTTCAGAGAATTCACATGTTAGGTATCACCTTCTCACCTCCCAAATATCCCTGAACCAGAAGTAGAAATATGAGGTAGTCTCCTGACCTGGTGACCTGCTGAGCAATGGACTGGCAACAGATGAGTGGCCACAGCTACTATCCCCCTACACCACAGCATCCTCATGTTAATCATTACTTTTCCAAATAAGAAGTGCTTTTTCAGCAAAGGACATTAAAAAATCGTCCTTTTATATCACAGTGCAATCATAACAGTACATGAAAATATGAGAGCAGATATGCTGGATCAGATGAAAGGTCCTTCTCTGCTGATACTTAGGGAGGAGTGTAAGAATGTACCAAACGTGAGACATTTCCTCAGTGCTTCTTGCAAGCTTTAGTAATGTGGAACTTGGAGACCTCTGAGGCCAAGCACAGTTTCTATATAGTGACTCTCAATGGACTCATCCTCCAACAACTTATCCCATCGTATCTTGAATCTATGCAAGCTTTCAGCATTCATATCAACTTGTGGCATGGAGCTTTGTAGCTTACCCGGCCCTTAATGAGAGAAGAAATATGTTTCTATTACTGGTCTTCCAATATTTCCAGTATAAACCTTTTCTGTAAGTCTTCTCTGCTTTCACAGACCCTGGCATGGTTTGGGAGATCCAAACATATCTTAGCTTAGCTTCTTCCATTTCTTCCTCATTCATACGAGACAGATAAATGCCATGCTGTGACACACCATCCAACATGCCATCAAGCATATCAATCACACAGAAAAGCTTCACACAGCTTTTACCAACTACTTCTGTTAAATGTTGTTGTAGACACTAGTAACCAGGACTAGCAAATGGCACCCTGGCAGCTGCAGGTGAATTTTCCATGGCTTTTTCCATGCTAGAGGTTGCTTTTGGAAGAGTCAGTTTGGCCCCTTAAGGAACTGGCAAAAAAACATCTACATGACATGAGAGGTGACATTTCCCAATGCACCAGAGAAGACCAACTGATCATGGTCTTGATCAGTACACAGAATTCTTATGCACAGCATCAGCTCATATAAGCAGTATCTCATGAAACCTCCTAGCTGCCCATTTCTGTCAGGTTTGGTAGATTGTGCATATGGAGCAATTTGGTAAAATACAGAGTTGCCCTAGCTATGGGTCCTGGTCTTTCTAGGCCAAACCTGCTCTAACCCACCCCTTTCACAGCCTTCCTCCCTCTGGGGCTCAGCTCTGCTCTCCAAGGATCCAAGGCCCAACTCTGACACAGCTGTGCCATCTTGTCTTGGACTGTTCATGAAATCACTTACCTCTGAAAAACAGCTGTGAGAAAGCCTATAGAACAGAGTTCTGCAAAATAAGAAAGGTAAAATTATAGACAGAAATAGGATTGTTGGGCCAGGGACTGCAGGTAGCTCAGAGACTCAAGAAGAAAAACATCAAATTGGAAAGGTAAAAAATCCTAATGGAAAAACCAGGGAAATGGCATCTCATCAACATAGAGGATTGGCTTGAGGGAGCAGCAGGGATTGACCCTTCTCATCATGACTGATGGATGCTTGGCCAGAAAAGTCTCTTTGACAGTTTTACCAGGGTGGTGAGCCTGCAAACATTTAGCCCAGTAGTTCTGTTAATCCTCTCTCTCACGCATGTTATCCAATAAATATTTGTTTTATGCTTTTCAAGTTCTGCTTGCAGTCTCTTTGCTGACAACTCAGGTGCCAAATAAAGTGTCTCGAAGAGGGAGGGTTGCACTGTTCAGGGCAGAAGTAAGGTGCTCAGAGATACATGCAACACACTAGCAGGCATATAGGAGTGAGCCAGGCTTTAGCACTTTGGACTTTTTAAGTGAATGAGATTCGTAACTTCTTCCTAATCTAGGATTTTTACCCAGTATTTCTTTGTTATTTGATTGTACAGTCACTGTGCACAAATAACAGCCACATTCTTGGGCCACTGTCAAGACTGATCAGAGATGCACAATACGTGCAGACTTTGAGGTCAAAATGTGTTTTCAGGGAACCAATAGTACTACAGAAGCAAATGCAGTATTTTTGAGAATGAACACTACTCTCCTAAGGAATTAAAAAAAGAGGTAAGAGACAGGGCAACTGTCACTCTAATGTATCCACATTCATCAGATGGAATTATCTCAGCCATCTGGGATAACATCATAACACAGCACTGTCAGAGGATCAGTGTCTCCTGCTCTGACAATAAATGCTTTGGCTGTTATGTAGCAGCAGGGGATGATCATCTGCCTCTGATACACTAATGCCTTAGTCCATTCTTATTATCTCAACTCATGGAAACATTAGAGCTCTCATGGTGAAAATCCTAGTGAAGTGTCTGTGGGAAACAGAGATGCGTGTGGGGCTTGGTGGCAGAGAAAGGGGAAGGCATTGTTTCATATGCCAGCAGAGAAATTATTTAGTCATGTAAGGCTCACGCATGTGGTAAATGTTGCTGTAAAAGTCCCTTCCAATTAATAAATAATTTTCTAAATACAAACATTTTCTCTTCTCACAAGAGAAAAGACACTGAGCTCACTGGAAAGCTTGTGCCTACTCAAAGCTTCCCCTTCACCACACTTGTACAGTGTGTCCACTGCAATTCTCTTGTAGCAGCAGCCTTCAAACAAATATCCCTGTACTGCAGTTGTCCCCATGTACAGGGAGGATCTCAACCAGCTGGTAGCCATGGAGGGCATGTGTCACGTAGGGTAGGCATATAAACACTTGCCAATTCATTATGGTATCTGCCAGCTTGCTTTCATGTAATTCTCCACAAACAATTCTTCAAGATGCCTCTGGATAATCACTGTGTACAGTCAAGAGAGAAAACCCACAGAAACATTAAATGTTAGCCTCAGCACAGGCTTGAAAATGTTGTTACTGTCAGTAAATGCTGTTAGCAATTCCAGCAATAAAAGAAAGAAAATCAACATAGTATTTAATGAGCTTTAGCCTTGTACAAAAGTATACAAATGCAGATACTGGGCATGGGATGTATGTGAGACAAGGCACCAGCCTGCAAGCCCATGGCATCCCACCTGGGGCTTCTGACTTTGATGGAAAGTAATGAGAGTTTGGCAGCTTTGGCCAAGTATCCAAGTGCTCTTGTAATTGCTTCACAATCCCCCAGTCAATCTGCCACAAATGTGTATCTGGAATAGCAGAGTCCCAGAGCTAAAGCAGCAGGGTTGATGTTAAGTCAAAATTGACTTTCACAGCTTCTGGCTACAGTGACCCTCATTCTTGCAGCCAAGACTCGATGCCCTACCAATAAAAAGTACTAAAATTCATCTTCAAAGTGCTAATACAAACTGAGGGGAAAATGCCAGCACAGTAGACCCTAAGCACCTTTAAAGTGCACAAGAACTTCCTTGACAGACTCCATGTACTTCAGCTAGTGATCTTTTAATAGTCATTCTCCCGTCTTTGTGTTATGGAAACCATAGTCCAATTATAAGGGGTCAAACTTCATGATAGTTGTCTTGAGTTCAACAGTTTAATTTACAGATTTGAGTTATTTTATGTGAAGCATCTAGGTGTCCTCTGGGTCGCTCAGGCTGAAGCAATGTAGGCTCAGGCTTCTCAGTAGTGGTCAATGCCTCCTCCCAGAATGAAGAACTGGAGCCTGGTCAAGCCACTTCCTTTACAAAGAGACGTGAGGTGAGGTGAGGTGAGGNGGATGTGGAGGCTAGGAGACCAAGGTTTGGTGTTCCTCCAGGGCCAAGGCTGTTGTTGCTGGGTAAGGCCACCATCCTACCTGTCTCAGCAGTGATCTTTTCAGGCATCAAGCACAGACAACACAGGCAGCTAGGTTGTGCTGCTGTCACCTACTGCTGTTTTAGCAATTGTCTGCTTTGTCTGTTCCTCCTTTTGATTCCATGTGAGCGTTTGCAACTCCTCTGAAAGGACTGTTGAGAAGTTACTGAGTATTATTTCAGGCCCATGTAATATCATTGAGTTATGAGGTTTTGTTGCCATATGAGGATGCTTATGGCACAGAGGCTACCTAAAGTGCAGATGTAAGCAGAAGTCCTAGCAGACAGCTACGCTTGCTTATTTGGGGTCCCTATAGTTCACAATTTGCAACTTACCCTGGTTTGAAAATTAATTTCTATTTTGTGAGATTAATTTTCAGTCAGATTAGTTTTCTGAACTGGTTCCTTGTGTGGTCGCAAGAAAACTAAATACCAGAAGAAGGGAAAGGCAGGAACACGTGGAGCAGCCCAGGCTTTTATCAGCTTAGGCTGCCATAGAGACACACATGGTTACATACACAACTTGACTTAATAACTGTGTTACAGTCTTAGAACAAATTTAAAAACATGTCCCATTAAAGTGGAAATCACCCTACTGTTCATCATCACCTTCAGACCTCAGACTGCCCAACAGAGTACACATCCTGTATAGAAATGAAAACATTTATACACTCGTGATCAACACTTGATGAAACTGAAATATAACCCTTTCAACTCGAATTCATTTCCATTTCAGGGTTTTATTAAGGGATTTATTTTTTTTTTTAAATGGGTACAGAAAGTAATGTTACACATTTGGTTGATAGATGAAGGTATCTGAGCCTGTCATAGGTGTTCAGTCTATGTGCTCTGTTCTTGGTGGATTTTGTGCCCAAATAATTCTAAAAACACAAGTTCATAGTTTTGCTTTTTGTAATGGCAGTAGAATGTGAGACAGCTTAACTCTAGACTTTCTAATAGGAAGAAATATTGAAGAAAAGAAAGAAGACTGAACCATAGGCACATTCCTCACTGAAGGAAGCTGCTTTTCATCAATAGCAAAACAGTATATATGGTTTGTAAAACCTTTGAATATTTGGTAATTAAAGATGCCATTCTCTGTAGGGATCATCATGTTTTTTTTCTTTCTGCTTATAGGTTTATGACATTTTTCTATTTCCAATGTTTATTAAAAGAAACATGAGAGCAAAAGGTTCATCAGCTTTTTATTCATCCAACTCAAGTAATCACTTGAATACATTAACTGGCCAACGTAGGAACTCCTTTTTAAACTGATGTTGATTTCAACAGGTAAATCTGTGTCTATGAGTTGTACACAGGTTTCCCTTGCTGTTTGTCATTCACAGGATATGGTGGATAACTTGAATCTCATGGCAACCTTTCTGATCCCTGCCTGAGGGAAACTGTTTAAATACGTGAATAAGGCATACAGAAACATTTCCATGCACACACACGCTCTTGTTCACAATGCAATGATCATCTTAGGAGAAGACTTTCTTCAGATGTCCAGTTGCCCAACTATTCATGAATAGCAAGAAGCGGTGTGAGTGAACTAACCCACCACCATGAATTGGTGACCCAGCTGCCTTGACTGGGGCTGTGTTTAACAGTGTCTCCATCTCCGCATTTTCTAATATACTCATCACTGTGACATGGCGCGCATTTTTGGTTTGCTGCATTGCTGTGGAGGGGGTACATTCCTTGTTATGAAAGCCTTGCTGACATTTATGGTTTTGCACTGCGTAGAACAAGCAGGCACATTATTAGCCAGATCCCAGTCAGGACGTAACAAGAGAGGAAATCTAGGTCTCTCTTCTCACAGCATTCAGCTCTCTGGGGATGAATTTATTTCCTCCAAACCTAAGATGAAGCACAAGCAGCTACTTGAGGCTTGTAACACAAATGTTTTGCAAGTAATGACCCAGTCTCTCCCTTTTCAACTTTTGGACCAAGCATAAGCATGAGTGAAAGTTGTTTCCCACCTCTTTTGGCATAGCATGGCACCACAAATCATAACTTTTCCACTACCCATCTAAGCTCTCCTGTAGGCAGCTGGCAACAGAAATAAGAATCCTAGGGCTCTTTACATAATTTCTCACAATGTCAAAGGAACATTAGCAGAGACAGAATTTGTAATGGACTATTCTTTTCCAGCTGTGCCGGAAGCCTATATATTCTCTTGATGCATTAACAGTGGAGCACAAGGATACTAAAGAAATCCATGGATTACAACTGTCAAAATGAAACCGCTTTTAGGAAATTAAATGGAAGATCACTAACAGTGGACAGACTAGTTAGGCCAAAATAAAAAATTATTCAAACCTTCTTCCCAAACCAAGCGGGCTACACTTAACAGTGCTTTAACAGGTTAGCAGATGTTAGAAATAGGGGAGGTGCGTTAGGGCTGTCAGTGCATTGCTTTCCGGGCTCCGCCAGGACTGATCCCTACACGAGACTCCCTAGTATATCTGGAAGACCAGTTTTAAATGGGCCAAGCGATGGGTCTGTTGCAAAGGCTTCCTTTGGGAAAATGATTTAACAATCGCACTAATCTTACCATTAAGAATGCTTCCTGACCTTCACAGTGAATTTTCACTGGCCTTGATCTTCATACACACAAGCAAGTTCACTTAGCCTTTTTTCTTTCCTTTCTTCTGCAAATCACAGTCAAAACAAGAAGGTTGTAAAATTCTTATAGGTAGGGTTTCAGAGTTGGGGTTATTAGCATATCTAATCCCACAAAAATGGAGGAATCATGTCTGTTTGATCACCTCCACTCCATCATCTCTGCCTTGAAAGTTCAGCAAAGCTATCACACATTTTATCCTCATCTTCTGAGTGATGCCACTGTCATCAGCATTTTTCTTCTTTAACCCTCTATTACCTACATAGCTTGTCTTTAATAACTAAATAATTTTTCATTCCCAATGAATTTGCCTTTGTCAAATAACATTCAAATCTTTCTTAAAGACTTATTTCCTTGTAAGATCATAAACCTTAATCTTCATCAGTGTATGGCATGTACATAATTCAATGTCACACACAGATAGACAGATAGCATCCCAAGCTAACACCTACCCAGAGACCTCCCCATGTAGTTTTTCTCTTTGGATGTATTGATTTTAAATTTCCTCCCCCGGGTACATCCTCTCATTATTTGATCCTTTCAGGTGGCAACCCTTTGTTTATTAGACAATAAATAACATAATTAATGCAGAAAATTAAAAAAGAAAATTAATGTAACCAAGCTACTGTGGCTGCAACCTATATTTGTCATAGGTGTCACATGTCTGTCTCATTCCTCCTCTGTTCCAGGAGGGCAGAAGTCAACAGCAACAACAAAGACATCTTAGTTGTATCTGATACTAAACTCTTTGCATTTCATGATCTGTGTCTCTCTTTCCTTGGGTTATTAAAGCTATAAAAGGCAATATCATGTTTGTTGGGGAATAATGAACTTGTGTCACCCAAAAGAATCTGTTCATATCTGTGTGCAATTACTTTCCATCTTTCTGCACCCAAGGAATGTGCTTTGTGACTCCAGTCAAGTGAAACCCACAGTGTCAGCTGGAGGGGGGATAGGAGCGACACCACCACCTACTACATCTGAGCTTTCATTTAAACTTGTCAACAAACATAAAAGCTTCTCCATCATTTTGCAACTTTTTCTCCTGTAAATTTCTCGGTTATTCTGTTCTGCTCTTTTTTATGCATTCTTTCAGTGAAATTGGCAATGGCTTAAAAAAAAGAGTGTTTGATGTTTTGGGCTGCTGAAACAGAAGAACAGATGGTAGCAGAGACTAACAGGAGACCTCTGCAGACAGTCCTGAAAAAAAAGGGTGAAAAGTGTTGTTTAAACCACTAGTATTAACAGAAAAAGAAAGAAAAAAATATTCCTATAATCTGCCTCTAAAATAAGATGTTCACTGTAGAAGCATATGTTTGTATTATATTACTAGTAATTTCATGGTGAGAAAAGCAAAATGATCTCAGATTTGACATAAGCTAAAAGCAAGAGTAGTTCAGCTGACTTTAAGGATCTTGTTCAGCTGCACTAAATTGTAAATGTAAACTCTAATACAGATTAGTTAATCCAACACAATGTTTCAATGCACTAAACTGTGCTGGCCTAGAACAGAACAGATGGAAAAGAGCCCTGTTGACCTCCATGACTGATTATTCACTAACATCTTTTAAATTGTCTGCCTAATTTCTTACACTGTGCAATGCAGCCCAGAAATCTTTGACTCCAAGACAGATTCCCATTACTTGACTCCAGCAAGAAAACATTATTAATAGAGGAAAAAAATACCTACTCTCTGAAAAAATAAATAAATAAATAAATAAAAATACATTTGCACTAGATATAGTCTGATTGTTCTGATTGTTCTTCCTATATACCATATTATTCCTAAGTGACTTCTTATCCTTATTCCTAGTTAGAAATATCATTTTAGACCTGAAAAACTTCTCTTTACAATTTTCATTGAATCAGATAACTTCTTATGAGCACTTTTATTTCAAAGAATAAGCATTTTTTGACCAACAGTTTTATTGGATCATCTGTGTATTAGCATCAAAATTTTCTAGCCTCAAATTACAATGACACAACATATTAAACTTTAAACTGTGCAAAAACATATGTGGCTGTTGTGCATAACAGGAAGACTAAAAAAGACAGTTCAAAAGCTGACAACCCTGGAGTAACTCTCACTGTGTCACTGTTATGAGACCATGACATATGAAGTATCATGGCATGTAGACCTTTTCTTTCCATCTATGGAGTGACTTACAAGGGCATAACTCTGACACATAATTCAATTCTATTGTTATTTCTTTAGTTTCCACAGAAGAAGTTATTTTGCAGAAGAAATTTAAACACACATGATGCAGGCTGCTTTCACTGCAGGCACTTTCACTGCCTGTCACCTTCTAATCTGCACTCCTATTACCAATAAATACAACTAACTGGACCTAGCCAGAAAAAGAAAAATCATCCTTCAGATTCTCAGAGATTATTTTCTTTGAACTTTAACAACAGAGACCCAGAAAAACAAACCCACAACAGATAACCTCCAAATTCCAGGTGAGGACTCATGAATATGTAACCCCCAGGCATCTAATGATTTCCATGTGCACATCACCAACTAGCTCATCCTTAATTAATTAGCCAGCTGGCCTGGTTTGTCAGCAGCAGTAGAACAGTACAGGTACACCTTCAAGGTAGGTTGGTGGTTGGACCTTCAGCTCTATCTGAGATCAGAGAAAGCAAACAAACTTCTGCTATGGAAAGAGTGTTTCCATAGGTAGTTTCCATAGGAGTGTTTCCACAAGTAGAGGCATGCCAAACATGCAGTTACTTACTAAATCCAGTGTTACACATGAAAAGTACAGCAACAGTCTTGGTCAAAGATAAATCCACCGCTTTCATCTTCTTACATCAGTAATCAGACCAAGGAACTTAGAAATTGTGATAGGATTAGCTGAATATCCTGTAGGATGAAATAGAAACTCCCCTGCAGACAACTCACTGCTCTTTAGAATGTGATTAATGAGAAGATTTGGTGAGCATCTTCCTCATTCAGTTTGTTTATTTTCTTTAGTTTTAAATGCCCACATCTCTATTTGTACATCATGATACAAGATAAAGCTAAAAGGAAGTGATTACCATTCGTACTAATGTTAGACATGGACCACTAAGAAAAAGGACAATATCAAAAATCTCTCAAGAAAATGTTTCTGATGATCCACCTGAGCCTGAGCATCTGAAATGAGCATAGAGAATGGTAAGTGCAATGAAAGCTTTTGGAGCAACCAGATTTATGTTCATTACCCAAAAGAGGGCATGTTGTTTAGAATTATCAGGCACTGGATACCAGTGATTTACTCCAACCACAAATCAGAAACAATGTTGGACCAGTCAGTTAGTAAAATAAGTTTGCTTAACTGTAGAGGATGGAGCTGGATAGCATTAGAAATCAGAAAATTCAAACCAGTCATGTTGCATTGTGTCTGATACAACTAGAAAGCTTTAAATATGGGAGTTGGAAACATCTTTAGATTATTTAACCCTTTAGGGATTTCTTCTTTTTAGTTACAAGTTAAGAAAAAGCTTGTGGACTTTGAGATAAAACAACATGTGACAACTGTTCTGTGTTTTTACCAGAACATCCTATCAGAACCGAGACCTGATTGTTCTGCTACTCCCAGGGTGTTTAGTTTCCAGTAAAGCAAATATCCCTTGCTACTTCTGGTTTTATTTTGATCTAGGCTGGAATGGATCCCAACAGCTTCTCTTTAACTAAAGCATGTTTTTGTGAAATAATCTTTCCAGGAAGGAATATAGTCTTGCTTTTGAGACATCAAGGAACAGAGAATCCACCACTATCCTTGGTTATTTTTTCCTACTGCTCAAATTTTTACTTTATATCTAATTTGATTTGATTTATTATTTTTTTCTGGCTTCAGTTTATACTTTGTGACTCTCATTATGTTTTCCTCCACTAGATTAAAGAACCTTTTACTAGCAGGCGTTTTCCTCTCAGGAAGGTACTTACACACTGCAATCAAATCATTCCTTCAGGAAAAACTAAAGAGATTGAGCTCTTAAGTCTTTCGGTATAACATTTTTTTCTAGCACTTCAGTTATTTTTTCAATGTTCTCTTTAAAATGTAGACACTTTGGCTGGACTCAGTATTCTGGTATTGGCTCTCACTACACTGTGTACAGAGTAAATCTCTCCCTAATCCTACTTGTTCCTACCTCTTACATTTCCAGGGACTGAGCTTTTCTGTTGTTTGGGGTTTTTTTTTCCCCCACAGGAGTGTTCTGGGAGTCTCATGTCACATTACTTTTCAACTCTAAGCCCTATGTCTTTTCCTGTCACTACTTTCCTGGGAACAGAGCCTGATTCTGTAACCCCTGCATACATTCAGTTTTCTAGACATACATTTCTGAGTTAGCTTATTTGAACTTTTATCTCTCTCATGAATGGGACTTATTTTCCAGGTAATTCACACCAATTCTCATGACTGCCCTCTTCTCACTGGTATCAGTCAATCAGGCAATCAATTCAACCAGTCAGTTCTTCGTGTCATCATCACATTTGAAATCATCAAGGATTTAATATTTACTGCTAGAAGATTGTAAATAATGCAAGCGTGTAATGATGCAAAAAATGCAATCTAGTACTGTTCATCACACAACCCCACCAGAGATCATCTATATATAGATGTAGGCTAGAGGTGGGATAGTGAATAATAAAGTGTCCTATTGTCCCTTTAACCTTGGAGCAGAGGCAAGGCAGAAGCAAAATTTACTTTAATCCGTAGGAATTGAGTCCTAACTGTGTTTTGATTTCATAGCCTAAGTAATCTAAAAGAAAGAAGCAGGGAAACAAGCAACTGTGTTTCTTCTTGTGTCTTTCATTACCTCAAAAACATTTTCTCATGAAGAGTCTTCTCCATCACAATGCTTCTGAATTAGTGGAGGAGGGCTTGATAATTTATTTCAGTCAACGTCTTGCACTTTGAATCTGAATCCCATTTGTCCTCTCCCTTTGGGGCACCAGAAATTGGAATCTATATTCTGTACCCTGTTGCAAGGAGAGGCTTTGTATAACAGAATAAAGTGCAATATGAATTAGAGAGACAGTAATTGGAGGATATAAAAGTTGCCATCAGCTCTTTAGAATGAGGAAGTGTGTATCTTCCATCAATCATGAGACTCTGCAACTCAAAGGTGATTCTTAATGGAACTGGCTTGAAATTGAAGATAATTTTCTATGAAAATTGTCATGCTTTTGGAAAAAAGTTTCAATCCACAGTGAAGATTTTGGAACTCCTTCTCTTGTCATAATTATTAAAAAAAATAGAATTTCATGCAGAAACAACCAGAAAAGAATCTTCTGGCTTGCCAAGTACTTATCTAGGAGTTTTCAATCTGATTTTGTTTCCAAAAGAGATAAAATAAAACTGGCTCTTGCCTGGTAACTCCACTGTGGAAAATGTGGAGTCCTGGGCTTACCCTTCATCTTCAAGCCTCAACGATAAGTCAGAAAGAGAGAGCTAAGACCCCTCCAGTTGGGCAAACTACACCCAGCTCTTGAAACTAGTTCTGATATATACTTCCAAGAGGCAGCTCTTGTTCTTTCCTCAAGAGTATCTTCCATAGTAAACTCGCCTGTTTTTATTCTAAATTATCTGCCACTATGGAATAACATAACAGGCAATATTTTCACTGGATCTGTGAAGATTAAAAACTCTTATTCCAATGGGTACCTCTCACATACATTGGTACTTTGGTAGCTTAACGTAGAATTATTGAAAGACTGTATTTGGCAAATCTGGATGCAAATTCAATCTCCTAGAGAATCTTTAAAGGAATTTCTGGTTTTGGGAGTAAGGGAAAGACACTTCAATAAAGTTACAAGGGGTGGAAATGCAGGAGAACTTAGTCCAGTTTACTGTGAAATTACTTGTTTCTGTTCACACATTTATCTTCAGTAGTGCCAGAGAAAACACCTTTGTCACTAAGTAAAAGAAAAAGAAAAGTTTTTTCAGGCATTTTGATTACATGCAATCTTAGCAGTCTCTCTTTAAGATAAAAGCCCGTGAGGTTGATTTTCAAAGTTGGGTTCCAATTTCAGATGCACCAATTTCAACTGATAAAACTACCACTGCATTTCCGGAGAGAATGTCCTTAACTTCTGCAGTAGCTGGGCATGATCAGTAGTCCTGAAAACCTGGCGCTGGGTTCTCTGATGATGAACACCCAAAACTGAACCATTAAAGTTTAGTGTCCTCATTTGAAAGTCTTGGCCTAAGTGTTCCTGTGTCTTTCATTCTCCATCTGCAAAATGATGTACAATGATTGTCCATGACGTATTTTACACTCACCTCCCCCAGCTTGGCTTAACCTATTATTAATGTGAATAAATTATTCTAGTCTGAGATCCCAGGGAAATGTACCAATACCAAAACATTATTACTTTGCCTCCTTGGGCAAATAGATGGTCACTCCCCTTTGATACTACACACATTGATTTCTATGCAAACAACAGGTTTTGAGTGTCATCATGAAATGTCTGAAAAAGGGTTAAAAATATCACCAAGCCATTATTCTAGCCATGTCCTACTAATAAGGTATTCTGCTACTACCTGTAGGAGTAATTGTGGGAAATTAATGGCTACAGTTCAACTTAGTTTCAACTCTTTGCATCTCTTAAGAGTAAGGATGGTTTCAATTTAACTGTTTAGCTTTCACAGCTTCTGAGCAGGATAAGAAATAAATTCCCTCCTTATATTTTTAGAGTGGTATGTTATTTGAAAGCAGAAAGAAGAATAAAATGGGCCAGAAGAATAAAAATGCCTCACAGAGGCCATTGGGTTGACAGTGGGACTCTAAGCTGAGGAATGGCCCCTTATCAGTTCAAAGTATTTTTTCTGGTGATTCAAGCAGATTTTGAAAAGATGCAAATGGAAAAAAAATCCATTTTGCTGTTCACCTTTCCTGTGGTTTTCTTTTGTTTAAGTTCTTGCACTTTGCTGTGGTGAAAAATTAATCTAACCCACTAAGATCACCTGGTTTTCATGCAACATTTCCATCAATGCAGGTGGCAAGCACACCAAAGCTGTGTTGTAAATATTCTTGCAAATGAATTTCCTAGTGCTTCCACTACTGTTCATTCATGTTTTTCTTCCTGAATATGCATGTGAGAGGATGGTAATGCTCACAAATATCCCCTCTTCCAAGATTTTCTTTGCTCTCAAAGTCATTTGGAAATCTGCATTCACTGATGGCACAGCAATTCATTTTGTGTGCCCTGCCAAAGTTTGCAAATAACTGTGGAGGAGAATGGGATTTCTGTGCATCTTCCAGGCTGAACGGCATGACATCACAGGTAAATACCACAAGGGAAGGGAGCTATTTGTCCACCTAACCATCAAGTTTATTTTCAATGCTTGAGCTAGTACCTGTTCCTGTTTCTAGTTCACATCAGCTCCACATGATCCAACCCTGAACTTTCTGTCTTCTTCAGCAGGTGCTATATAGTCTATTGGCTATATAGAAAGTTAAGACTCCTAATTCAAGCTTGCAAGTTATACGTATGAGTAAATTAATCAGAGCAAATCTCAGCCTTTCCTCCTCCCCCCAATCACCCAGCTTCTTTGAGAGTCATCAAATTCTGCAGTGGGATTTTTAGCCATTTCATCAGGTTTGGGACTCAGCCTGCATGGCTGAGGCTGGAAGGGACCTCTCATGGCTTTTTCAAATATGACGTTTTGTTATTGGAGCCTAGCAAGTCCTGGAGAGACAGATCCCTGGCTTAACCAGTAGGAGAAATCCCCCTCATGATACTCTTACAGCATAATCTTAAAACCCTTCCTGAAACCTGAGATTTGGATAAAGCTATTTTCAATCCTGCCAGCAAGGGACACTGCAAAACAAAAAGAATTTCCTTTGAAACACTTTGTGGGGATATGCGTACAAGTGCCTGTTTGTAAGATCCTCTCAGCCCTGGGGAGGAGAAAGTGAACAGGAACTATATATACATTGATATCAGACAAGGTAAAAAATCTATGCTGGATTTCAGGCAGATAGTATTTTCCTGTCTTGTTTAATCTCTGTTGGGGGAAACAATGGAAATTTGTGCCTGAATTGTTTGCTTTTCTCCTTGTCATTACCCATATAACCGCTTAAACTCTCCCCTTCTTAATCTGAGGTGACTTACAGAGGTTCCCTATCAAACACAGACACTATACAAGACTGTATTAGATTACACACTTTGTCAGAAAATTGGCACTTTAGATACTAAACGATAGCCTGTGCTCTGCAGCCATGCTATCATTCTTGCTCTAAGATCTTGTCAGAGCCTATAAATTAAGCAGGATTTGGACCTGGAATTACATGAAAGGGAGGGCTGTAGGAAACAGGAAGATACTGCCTCAACTCACAGGAATTATTTAAGGGAAAATTCTCTTCCATCTGACCCAGGACAGGAGTACTACCCCAGCACAGACTATTTTAACCTGTGCATTACTGAATGAGCAGCAGCATTAGGATGCCACCTAATGCTATTCCCTGAAGACTCTGTATCATGGGGGTCTCCATCCATTAGAGCTGCATCTCCTACTGTGGTGCTATGGCATCAAGCTATAAGAGGTGCTGCCCGTGTACACACCGACCGCTCTGACAACTGCTCATCTCCACAAGGCAGTAGGTCACTGCTCTGAGAAGCTGAGCCAGCATTGCCCAGAAACTGCACTGGAGTTACTGCAGAAAAAGGAGGTATAGTCAGCCAGCTCACCTCTCTGCCACATTCCCATGTACATTTTAACCCCAGAGATGAGCACTGAGGAATCCTTACACTTCAGCCCCTTGCCAGCCTGCTGCTGAGGACTGCCTGTAACTATGAGAAAGACTCAGTCATAAAATGGGCAAAGAATGATGCTCTGATGTGATGTCTTTGGGATCTCCAACACTACTTTCATCCAGTGGTAAAGATCCCACAGCAATTAGGCATAAAACTAAGCATGAATATAATTTGGTCTGGCAGCGTTCCCACCTAAATGCTGTCTTCACATCTGCAGGTATGTTTATTTCAGGTACAGGCATACCATCTACAAAGTTCTTTTCTATCCCTAAAAAAGGAGACATCCAATTTCAAAGTAATTATTAGACCTGCATGGTGCAGTGGTTTCAGTCAGACAAAGTGCATGCAAACCACATGAATGACCACAAAACGCCTCAGCAGTGCTCTGCTCCTTCGTGGCACAAGGAGTTGAAGCATCCGCAGCTTTGCTGCAGCCGTGTTGCTGCAGGATGTAAGTGAGACTATGTCTGTGTGCAAAATAAAGGCAGAAAAAACACAAAGCAGTTTGTGGGAAGACAAAAGTCCTTCTTCAGGTCTGAAACAGCAGAAATAAGATTTTGAGATAATGAAAAATAAGGAACATTTGCTTCCAGTGTAAATTAAGTTGTTTTGATTAAAGGCCTTGTAGAGGAGAGGGAGCAGGGTGTCAAAACTCCCTTGTTTGGGGCAGCTGCTGCATTGCCCTTTCTTTTTGTGTTTGAGCAACAGTGAGGGCTAGCAGCACGATGACGGAATGACAGCAATGCCATTTTCCCAGCCCGCAGCCAGATGCATTCAGGTTGTACACCCCAGTTTCACGCTTAATGCAAAGGGCCGTGCAATGGTTGGTTGCCCTGGGACAAGGCAGAGTTCCTCCTCGCCCGGCACTTGTGAGGGTGCGACTCAGCCCATCAGCACGGATTCGGGGAGCAAAAAAGAGGGTGGAGGTAAAGCAGGCACAGAGCCGTCCCGCACAGATCTCCTTCACAAACCTTTTTGCCGCTGCTAGCTCGAAGGGAAAGCTGATGAAAGAAGCAGGCAGCATCAGGCAGGACCTGCCCTGGAAACCGGCCCGGCTGGCTGCAGCGTATAGTTACAGTGCTCTCTGGTGGCAGATGAAATGCTCACCCACCTTCCCGTTCTGCAAAGGGGTGGGAGTGCTGAATTCTGAGCCTTTCTGTTCCGTGTCGGTACGAGGTGATGAGATCCAGGAGCATAAGCAAATATACAGACAAGCACAGATATGCATTTTAAAATCCGTGGAAGAGTTATGCGGACACAACTCCAATTAAAACTCTCAGCACAGCAACAGTGTTTATTTTTAATAGCTTTGTGAAAAGCAAAGGCTTTTCTGCTCTGTCACATAAGCACATTTTTTGTAAAGAAATGGGTGCCACAAGTAAAAAACCCAAATACTTTCTTGTCTCTACGTGAATGCCCACATGCCCGTTTCACCAGCATGAAAACTCTTGGCACAGCATAACACAGAACAGTCACTCCTACATCACCTGTAATCTGCAGATCTCCAAGTACTTTACACAGCTTTCTGATGAAGTTTAGAGCATCACAGTAGAGGAAATATTCATGTACCTGGGGCATATATGTAGAGAGGCTAAGAGACAGGCAAGTTGAAATACAGCAGGAAATACTGGGTTTTGGGCTCTGCCTCCTACCAGCAATGGCAGACTTGGAAACACCAGGAGCCACAGACCAGACTCTCAGATTTTCTTCTAATTGAGTCACCAACTACAGGCCATGAAGGGTTTATCAGCACAAAATCACAGAATCACAGAATGGCTGAGGCTGGAAGGGACCTCAAGAGGTCATCTGGTCCAAATCCCCTGCTCAAGCAGGGCCACCTAGAGCTGGTTACCCAGGACCATGTTCAGACAGTTTTTAAATATCTTCAAGGATGGAGACTCTGCAACATCTCTGCGTAGCCTGTATCAGTGCTTGTCACCCTCACAGTAAAAAAGTATTTCCTGATATTCAAACGGAACCTTCTGCATTTCATTTTGTGCCCATTTCTTTTTATCTTGTCATGCATGTCCTTCCACCTTGCACGTGCACATCAATATTCCATATTTCACAGCACACAAGCCTTTCCTAAATCCAAACCCATCTGTATTGGCCACTGAGATGCTTTAAAGGAGTTCTTACTGCTGGGTACAGCAGCAGTTGACCAGCAGTGCATTAGAGAGAGGACCTATCCATCATGAAGGGGTGATACATTTTGCTTCGTTTATATGGCAGACAGACAAACAAGATGACTTTTCAAGAGCTAACTGCAAGCTACCTTGCTACAATGAGGGATGATTTCTAATATATTCATAATTATGAGTAAGTATTTTCATTTCTCAGCATCTACTCTGGCACCTCTGCCAGGGCTTTGCTGGCAGACCTGAGCTTGCACTGACTCTGTACTGAATGAAGCAAAGGCAAACTGGGCCATAAGCAGAAGGCTGAAAATATATATATATATGCTCAACACAACACTAACCTCAGCAAGGTGGGTACTGCCACAGGAATGTGATAAGTGATAGTGCTGTTTTGGAGGGCAGACAGGCAGCACCTGCCCCCAGCTTTCGGTCTATACGGAATACAGAATTGAACATTTTAAAATGAAGAAATAGCTATTAGGACACAACCAATAATTCCTGAATACAAGCACATAAATTTTACACCAGAGAAACTCAGCTGAAGCGATGAGACAAGTAAGAGATGTCATCTGAATTCACAAACATGTAACTGAACATAGAACTTGTTCTCTTCCCTCTCTGACTGGAGACAGAGAAAATAATAATAATAGTAATAAAACTTCATAATAAACTTCAAATAAAAATTTCCAACTCCAATACTCAGTCCAACTCCCATTTCAAAAGCTGTAAGAGTTGTATCTAAAGACTTAGACACAGAGTCAGTTCAGACTTAAGCTTCCACACAGCATCTACATCCCAGTGGCTGTTCAGAGTCTCTCAGCTCAAGGCAAATGCAGGAAAGCTCAACTTACTTCACAGTCAATAAGATTTAAGTTGCACCAAAATATTTTGTTTGCTGTAGGCTAAAAGAACACCTATCCCAGATGATTTTTGGTAACCTTAGCATATATGTGATTTTTTTTTTTTTCCCCTCACCAGGTTAGTCACATTCCCACTGAACTCCCTGAAGGGGATCTAATTAAGCCACGCAAATCATTTCAGATGAGCTGGATGTCCCTTTTCACCACCCCCTCACCCCCCCAAAATACACACACTTCTTCAAGCATTTGTATGGTTTGCTTTGAATACTCAATATTAAAAATTAAATATTTCATACTGATTTCTTTTAAATAAGTCATAGAAAAAATCCGCAGCCAACGCATGAGCAATCTGAGAAAATGAGAACAGAAGAAAATTGCAGTATAAGCTATTTGTCAGAAACTGTTCACTTGTTTTTATGTTGATCTCTCCAGTGTTAACTGGGGATGGATGGCATGGGGGAGAACACCACCACACAGAAGATACCCTTGACTAACCCCTTGATCCCCAGAAGCAGATATCTGCAACACTTTGTGCTGTAAGATTCACAGCAGGTTTTACTGTTGCTATGGTTATTCAAAATCTTCTTTTCAACAGGAGAAAAAGAAATTCTCCAGGTCTTTGCAATACATAGTAACACAGCTGCTTCAGTGCCAGGCTCTCCACATGGGTGTAGGCTTCAACAGCATCACCCTAAATCTAAAGATGAAAGATCATATTAAGGTCACTTAAATATTTAAGGAGAATTAAAGTAACAATTACTTAATGTAGGAGATGGAGGTAGTGTGACAAGAAAAGAAAAAGTGGGAAGGGAGGAAGGGAGGAACAGAGGAAGCCCACATCTTTAGAAGGTGTCCTTTTCCCAGTTTTGCAACTATAGTCCCAAAACACTGAGTGGGATAGAGATCTCAAGAGGTACAGAAAAACATTTGAGTTCTGTCACCAGCTGTAGTGTTTTCTTGAGCATCTATATTGTAAACTCAATAAAAGTGCTAGCATCTGAATGGAAGTAGTAACCACCGAAGTCAGTGCTGAGCAGGAAAAGGCTCACAATACATTTGTCATCCCCTGAGGTGGCTGATTAGCAATGTGGTGTGATGAATGGTTTTCTTCCCTATCCAGTCTTTTATGTTCTTCCTCACTTTTTCAAGCAGGCCATTGGCTTGAGGTTTCTAGAACATGAATCAAATCAAGAGTCATGATTTCATCACTTTTATTGTTCAGCAACATTATATTCTGTGCTGGACAGTCCTGTTTATTTTTCCCTAGCTAGGACTGACACTTCAGAGCAAAAACACGGAGCAACTTGGATGTTACCATTTAAACATAGATTATATCATGTTAAGGAAGGCTGCAACTCAAACAGGTCTCTGGTGACAGAGAAGTTCCTCCAATGTCTTCATTTCATCAAATCAGGTTCAGGGGGCTGTGCTGCACATTGTTCTCACCTCCCACAGTATGGGCTCGATGCCCGGATCAGTGATGCATTTAACAGTCTCATTCAAGACTCCATAAGAGCACATCAGTATGTAGAGTCATAGTCTCTGCCTTCCTGCTCCTATTCAATAATTTTCTGCTTATTCATCCGAGGTCACATTAGTTTTCAGCCACAGCATCACACTGAGAGCTCTTGTTCAGCCAATTAGCCACCCTGACTTCTAACTCCTTTCAGGGTCACCGTTTCCCTGGAAGCAAGTACCTGCTCTGCATGTGTAGCCTATCGTCCTTGTTCCCAAACACACCACCTTGCATTTGGCTACATTAACATTTGTGCTGGTTAAACAAGACACATTTCCCAAATGCACTAGATTGATCTGTCAAACTGATCCAATTTTACCACTGTTTACTCTTACTAATACTGTCTCCTCTGCAAATTTTACAGGCACTGATTTCTTCACTTCTGAACCATTAACAAAACCACTGAATTGTATTAGGTTGGAAAAGATCCCCATGGAACCCTGCTGGAAATACCCTCTGTGGATGATGATTCCTCATTTACAATTCCTTTTTTGAAATCCATCAGCCATTTATAATCTATTTATTATGCGCTACATTAATTTTGCATAGTTCTAATTTTTTAATCGGCATGTCATGTGATATGAAGTCAAATGCTTTTGAGAAGTGCAGGTAGATGTCAGCACAGCTCCTCTTATCAGCCAACCTTGTCAAAACCAAAGTTGTGTTTCCTTAAGCAATTGTGTTCTCCGTAAAGTGAGATGTGCAACAGTTGCTGCTTAAGACTGGGGATTGAAACAAAATTCTGTATCTGGACTCTTAATGAGCAGTGACAAACTGTAGAAGCAAGATTTTAAATGGGAAGCAGATCAGTTGCATTTTCTTACTGCCAAGCTCAAAGGTTTTAAATCACTGTCCACTGCATTTAACTGTAGTACATACTATGTTAAAATTGAAAGTGTATGTGGAGAAAGGACTCATTGGGGATCTCTCAGCACTTCAAGCCACAAACACTTATACCTCTGTGGTATAAGGAGATGAACTGAACAGTATGTTTTCTTACTCCCTCCTCATTCTGCTTCGCTAGCTCCTATCTGTCATCTCTAAGCAGACCTTGTGGAAGAGCCTGTCTCAGCTTTTATCTCTATGTAGAGAACATGTCGTGGAAGGAGCAAAGAAAGTGTCATGTCTTGATGAGAAATCTAGAAGACAGTGTTCAGCTTAAGGGTATAACTGAATTACTGTGTGAGAAACAGATGCAGGACCTTTGCTGATCATTTGATCTCCAAAGCTCTAGAGGGCTGTCTTGTGTACTTCTGCATCACCTTCTAGAGGAAGAGGCAGATTACACAACAGCTGCTGTACAGTCTGAACCTCTCACAGAAGTACTAGCAACTCAAAGAATAGTTACTTGAGATGGGGTGACAGGACTGCCTCAAGGTGAAAGGGAGGGCTCCCTCTCTTCCTCCTCACTACTCTCCATCCGTATACACGCAAGAGCAGTGCTTGTGGACTCACCACAAGACGATTCAGTTTTCAAGACTGCAAGACAACTAACCTACAGAGAACTGTTAGCAAGTTAGCTTACCTCAGTGAAGCACTGAACAGAGGGAAAGATGGGACTGAATGACAGAAAAGGTGAAGGTGAAGACAGAAACAGAAGAGTAGGAAAGGGGAGAGAGACCTTTTTCTCCAGTGTCAATGAACTACTAAAGCCTTTCAGCTACTTCTGAAAGTACAATGTAAGCTGGTCTGGTTTGGTGCTTCTTAGAAAAGGTCATCTGTCTCTCTTCCTACCATGACCCAATAGCTGCCAAAGAGTCTCTCACGCAAGGAGCGGTCTGCCTCTCCTTTTGCAATTTGGGGCATTTTCAAATCCTCTCTTGAGCATCAGAAGGTAGCTGTGATGATTCAATAAGCATTTCTGTTCCTCGCTGTACTGAATCAATGCCTTAGAACAGTGCAAGGAGCTTGAGGCTGGTAGACCTGCTATGTTCTTGCACAGCCAAGGCCCAAAAGAAAACTGATCATCAGTGCCTTTTTTTTTTTTTNAAGACTAGTAGATATTACATTCTGTCACAGCCTAGATAACTACATCTGTATCTCTGAATTCCCATGCCTTATAATTGGATAATAATTTTCTTTTTTCCAATATCAGTAAAGAATAAAGTTGGATGCAGTTTAACAGCTGCTGTATATATATATTAACAAGAGGCTGCTCTTCAAAAGTAAATTAATCTCTATATGTATGCATATACTTGCATACATAGGGAGTCAGATCCTCTGACACTTCACAGATGCTGCTGTTGGGCTATACTTTGCAATACAACTTGGAATTCTTTCTCCGAAATTGCTAGGCAGTCTATGGGGTAGCAAGGAGTAACAATAATAATAAATCAGCACACGAGAATTTATGTAAAATTAACATTTTCAATAATAATTTAAAGATATTGATTTTAAATGCCAAATTTCTTTCAGTTGTTTACCATAATAACAAATTTTTTTTTTTCAAGGAAAATTCATATTTCCTGACCCCAAAGGCAACATAAAGCAAATTGACCAAAAGCACTGTAAATTATCTGGACACAGAAATTAGTTTGTTGCTAGGGTCCAATTCTGATCCCCCAACTCATGGTATTGAATACTTCAGACTGAAAATCACGTGGTTCTATACGTTATCAGTAACCAAAGGACCCCCATGAGAAATACAGTACTGCTTGAATAAGATTGTACCAGTTAGTTTGAATCTTCCTGTGTGATTTACCACGTGCAATTACAGTCATACCTATGCAATCCCATTGAAATCAGTATAGTAACAGTCACCATATATAAGATGTCATTGGCAGGCACTGTACATAAACTTGAAACAGATAGATGTAACACAGGACAGATTGATCTAGTACTGGAAGTCACTCCTCCTAAATTTAATACCAGACCTGACTTTGATTTGCTTTAGTTCTCTTGGATATAATAGCAACCTTGTGATCTCAAGCTCATGATGCTATTAACTCACTTAATACAGATTTACTCACTTTTAAGAATGGGTAATAGCTCCCCGTGGTCATTTCGGTCACTTCTTGAAATCAAGGTCTCTCTGGACATTCCTTCAAGTAATTTATGAATGGGTCAATGAGACTGTTAATAATTCCAGCTGTCTTCTCTCACTCTCTTTATGTTTCAAAGCAGTGAGTTTTACTCCCTTCTAATGTGGATAGCAACATTTCTTGCTTGGCTTAGGATAAGAGTCTCCTAGTGTTTCTGAACTACTGCAAAAAATAAGATGTGGATTTGGAACAGAATTTTCTAACATACTACAGCATACCATTTAAAAGGACAGAAGTGGAGGATACACTTAATGTTGCATAATTCACTGAGATGCAACCCTGTACCACTGCATGTGCCTGTATTAGTGGGTTTTAGAAGTAAAGGGGTTTAACTGTCTGCTAACACTGTGTTAATATAACTACAAACATTATGTATCAAAAGCTGCTTCTGCAATTTCAGCTCCTTTTGCAAATTATAGATTCATATGCAGTGTTGTTTTTACTAACCATTGATAGGACCTGCAAAATACTAGGTCTGTACTGCTATTAACAAACTGGTGTTTGTGATGGCTTATCTTTAACTAGCTGCTGCATTAACTCAGTTCAGAAAGTGGCTGTTCAGCCAGTAATGCTGCACATCAATTCAGTGAGCTGTGAGGCTGGCTCAGCTATTGAGGAAACTTGCCCTAGTTGCTGATTTGTCATTTGAGAACTTGTGAAAATGATGATGAGCACCTATGAGGCTGCAAATCATGCACTGTCTGGAGAATATATGCACAGCAGGGAAAACTTACAGAAAAACAAACTGTAACAGCCTGAGAACAAAGGCAGTTGTCCAAGCTAGTCCACTGCAACTGTAAAATAACCAGGTAAGCTTGAGCCAGTCTCTTGCTGATGATCTGCTGACCTTGTAAGTACAATAGTTTCAAAACCAGGACCAGGAAAATTCATGTTTCAGAGTTGGAACATTAAACTTTTTCAAATTAGTTAGGACTTAAACTCTAGGTTCCTCTCAGGAAATAAACAGATATGTATGTCCATCGCCCTGTTACTTGCTATTCTGCCCAAGTTTACTTACTCTAAATTTAAGCTGCCCTGATGGATGTATAGAGACTTGTAACAGAAATATCAAGATTAACACAAAATAAGTATAAATGGAAGTGAATGTGAACCACCAGAAACAGTAATAGTACTAGAAGAATAGTCTGCATTGATAACAAAGGATGCTGTTCCCAGAAACAGAAATGAGAAATGTTCTGTTCATATGTGGTGGGTTGACCCTGACTGTGGGCCAGGTGCCCACCAGAGCCGCTCTATCACTCCCCTCGTTCACCAGACAGGGGAGAAAAAGTGTAACGAGAAGCTTTGTGGGTTGAGGTAAGGACAGGGAGAGATCACTGACTTATTATCGTCACCAGCAAAACAGACTGAACTTAGAGAGGAAATTCATCTAATTTATTCCCAAACAAAACAGAGTAGAGGAATGAGAAATAAAATCAAATCTTAAAACACCTCCCCCCA
>VXBL01007431.1:141726-154822 GCA_013400195.1 Aramus guarauna
TTTTTTTTTTTTTTTTTTTATATTGTAAGACGGAATGGGCAGGGATAGGAGATGAATCAGCTGGGATTTCTTCTGTCTGGAATATAATCATGAGAACAGTTTCTGGAGTAATTGAAGTAAAAGATTCATCTGACAGAAAGTGAGTTCAAGTTAAAGCACAATTCAAGAGGAAATCTACAGGTTTGCAGTATTTCACAGGTTTTTTTTCCTAAGCCCTCTATTGGACATGTTAGCTGGCATATTCTTTTATAATATTAATCTACTGCAGTCCCCTTCACTTTGCTTTACAGATATGAAGAAAAATGGATACCTCATTAATCAGCTTCAGTCCAGTAACCAGTAAGGCAGGAATTTCACTGACTAGATTGTATCATATTAGCTGGGAAAAATAGAAGATCTAAAGCTAAGCAAAACTGAAAGGGTATTAAACCACAAATGAATAAATCCTCCCTATATGGGTAACCAAGTAGTTTTAATCGTTACTAATTACTATAAACATTTCAGCCTTGTTTTCCTTCTACATAACCAACATTTTTCAGTCTTGTAGAACTTCTGTCTTTTGAAAACCAAATGGATTTCACATTCAGTCAAGGTATGCTCATGTTAACAAGTGATAGGTAGAAATTCTATGCCAGTGACAGAAAATAAGGGGAAGGAAAAATCAAGGTTTGGGAAGTTCTAGCTGGCAGTTGAACTTCAAAGTGCTGCACTAGCAAAGTGACAGAATTAATCCATTACTACCTGTTTACTTTGCTTAAATAAGCTGCTGGAAGAAATCACTGCAGGTGCCTATAGGCAAGTAAAAAAAATATTCATAATGGCAAATTTCTGAAAAAAAGTCACAGCAATCACAATAGTCACAAAAATAATTAGAAAAATATTTTGAAATATTCCCTTTGTAAATGTTTTTTCATCTTGGATTACAAAATCACAGAATGGTAGGGAGTGGAAAGGACCTCTGGAGATCATCTAGTCCAACTCCCCTGCTAGATCAGGATCACCTAGAGCAGGTTGCACAGGATGGTGTCCAGGCAGGTTCTGAATATCTGCAGAGAAGGAGACTTCACAACCTCTCTGGGCAGCCTGTTCCAGTGCTTGGTCACCCTCAGAGTGAAGAAGTTTGTCCTCATGTTCAGATGGAACTTCCCGTGTTCCAGTTTGTGTCCGTTGCCCCTTGTCCTGTCACAGGGCACCACCGAAAAGAGTCTGGCCCCATCCTCTTGACATCTGCCATTTAGATATTTATAAGCATTGATAAGATCCCCTCTCAGTCTTCTCTTCTCCAGGCTAAACAGACCCAGCTCTCTCAGCCTTTCCTCATAAGAGAGATGCCCCAGTCCCCTCATTGTCTTTGTAGCCCTCCGCTGGACTCTCTGCAGCAGTTCCAGAACTGGACACAATATTCCAGATGTGGCCTCACCAAGGCAGAGTAGAGGGGGAGGACAACCTCCCTAGACCTGCTGACCACACTCCTCTTAATGCACTCCAGGATACCAATGGCCTTACCTGTGGTTTTTGTGACATGGAAGTTTTCAATATCTGCTGATGGACTGGGCAAGTTACTGAAAATTAGATGTTTAAATAGACAGCTTTTACTAATGTAAGGTCTTGCAGCAAGATCATCTAATGCAGCTAGATTCTTCAAACGCACCAAGAAGATAACACTGTTGTAGAAATTATGCAATTACATTTTCCCAGCAGGACTACCAAGCCCAAATTTATCTATTTCCAGGCAATGATCCTTAATGATGTTTTCACTTGCCTGTGTCTCTCTGACAGGGTATCTCCAAGCAAACTTTAGCGTTCACTACAACCATGTGAAGTAGATAAGCATCATCAACCCCAATTTCCAGACAGGGAAAATAAGGTACAGAGATGGGTTGGTAAGTGAGAGATAGGCATATAGTGAGTCAGTAGCTAAACTAGGAGAACCACCAAGCAATTCCTACTCCTAGTCTGATGTTCCAGACACTTGAAAATATACTTTATTTATTGATTAAACACACGTCATAGCTTCTGCCACCAAGGGCAATGTAAAAGCGTAAATGGTAAGATGCAAGTGGAACAGTATAGGTACTCAATAAATACTACATAGTTTCTTCACAGTCCCAAGTTCCATTCTCTAAGACCCCTACTGTCATTTCCCCCATTCCTTTCTGCACTCATTGAGTCTGAATACAAATCTATACAAATTATTTAATTTGCTTCTCAGTTCTAATCTTCTATTGGAAAGATTTGCTAGTTAACGGTGCAACTTCTTTCAATGTAAACTTCTGTCATTATGGCAGAATGATACAATCATTATAGGATAGGAAAAAAAATCAGTGGCAATTCAGGAATGTAGGTCTTTCCTTTTTTTTTTTTTTTTCTATGTCCTTCATTTTTGCATTCTCATTTTCTATTTTTTCTTTTCTTGTGATGTGTCTGCTAAGAATCTCATCTAGTTCTGTTTTTAATGTATCACTGATTCTAGTTCCAGTCACCTCCCTTCTCAACACTTTTTCATATGTTTATTACTCTTTTACATGAAATCACATTCTCTGAAAGTCTGTTCCCAAGTTGCTCATTTTCAGCTGATTTTTTCCATGCTTCCTGCCAGTAAAAGAAAATTGTCTTCTTTATGTTATGTACTGGAGTATGCACTCCATAATTTAAGCTGGTTCAAGCAGGGGTCACCTCAAAATTCCCATTGTTCCAACTGGAAAAGAGACTAGAGCTGATAACACCTCCTCCATATTACTCATACCTTTGTGATTTTGTGTCATTCTCAAACCCTCCTATTGTAAATTGCCTGCTAGAGCAATTTCTTCCTACTGTAGCTGTGCAATCTTATGCCATCCTGTACTAAGTAATATTGATAACACTGTTCGCCTGGGGAAAAATTTGAGATTTCCTATCTGGGGGAAAAGCTCTCTCAGAGACAAATTCACTTGACTGCAAAGCATTTATATAAAGTCCTCTAAAACATACATCAGAGAAACAAAAGAAAGCAGAGTTGAGTTCTTCTTTACTATACCACAAGCCAGATTGAATGGATATCACAGGCTTTTCTAGCCCTTGTGAAATGGAAAGCAAACACAATGTGTTGTAGGAAAAAAAAAAAGAAGAAAAATATGTGGGATTTCTGTGGGCTAGTTATAGGATAAATTTGGCTCAGACATGAAAAAGTTTGTTATTTGACGTGGTTCAGCCCCAGCCGGCAGCTGAGCACCACGCCGCCGTTCGCTCACCCCTCCCCTGGCAGGATGGGGGGGAGAAAGGAACAAACAAAGGCAAAGCCTTTGTTGGGGTAAGGACAGGTTACTGGGACAGCAAGGGAGAGGGAAACAACAACAGTACTGATAACAGATATTCACAGCGGGTGATAACAGAAAGCAATTTACCGATCCCACGACCGACCGGACACTCAGCCTGCCCCGGAGCCGCGCCGAACCCGCCCCTCCCCGACTAGCCCCCTTTCATGGTGAGCATGACGTCACATGGTATGGAATAGCCCCCGGCCAGCCTGGCTCACCTGGCCTGGCTCCTTGGGAAATTAACTCTATCCTTGCCAGAACCAGGACACTATTTTACTTTCTTCTAGTTCACTAATTCTGAAAGTCTTTTCTACCTGAAAGCTTTTTGAACACCTCCATGAATAAAGTTCTTGATGGACATGCATAATAGTGAGCATCACTGGAGGTGAGAACATGGGCAAAACCAATAGATATGAATGAGCAAAAACAATAGATGTGAAAGCTTCCATGTGAATGTGCCATTGATCTGTGACTTTAAACTTCAAAACATACATACCATCTTTGTACTCTGGTCAACAGGAACCTTCTCTCTTACAGCTCTTCCTTCCAGGAGCAACCCATCCATAGGACACAAGGGTGTCAGTGCAGTATCACCCCTAAGAGTAAAGGCATATGTTAAAGGTATTCTTACAGTCTGTAGCATCTCCCATTTTATTACAGGTGAATTAGCAAAAGTGGCTGAACTGCTCCAGTCTGTATCCCACTACCAGTAAAGTTTGGATTCTTCTACAAATAGCATAAAAACTGGTCTTATTGACCATCTGGAACTAATGGAGAAACGTTGAAATCCTGCAGAGCAATAAAAAGTGATTCAGCTACAGAAGAATCTTGTCCAACAGCATAAGCTTTTCTCAGTAATCACTCAGATTCAGATATAAGCCATACACATGTAATGGACCATATCCAGCAGATTGTAGTCCAGAGCTGGGCAAAGGGAAGTTGAAATGCATCCCTTTAGGGAGGGAATGGAGCCAGACCATGCAATATACTCAAGCAGCAGTATCCTGTCCTGGTTTTCAACTAGGATAGAGTTAATTTTCACAAGAAGCTAGAAGGGGAGACAACAAGGATAGCTGACCCAAACTAGCCAAAGATATTCAATACCATGTGAAATCAGATTCAGTATATAAGACATGAGCTGGCCAGGGAGGGGAGATTGCTGCCCTGGGATGGGATGGGCATTGGGTTCTGGGGCGTGAGCAAATTGCATTGTGTATCATCACCTGCTTCATATATTCTTTTCTAAGTATTGTTGTTATTTTCCTCTTCCTTTGCTGTCCTCTTAAACTGTCCTTATCTCAACCCACAAGTTTTACCTTTTTCTTCCAATTCTCCTCCTCATCACACCGAAGGGGGAAAGAACGAACAAGCATGTGTGGTGCTTAGGTACTGGCTGCAACTAAACCACAACAGTCCTTTTTGGTGCTCAACATGGGGCTCGAAGGGTTAAGATAATGACAGGTCTGACCAGAGCATGTTAAATTTGTTATACACATTTATTATATATTAGTTAAATAGCCACTGTTCCCAATGGCGCTTTATTTGTTCACGTAGTTGTGTTATGTAAATCCTTACTTGCTGTATATATTTCCTGTGGTGCTGTTTATCACCTTGGGAGAGGGATCAGTCTGCTAAGATTGAAGTGGCTCAGGTGGATTTGGACTGGCAACATAAGGGTGAATTATTTATAGCTCAGTGAGCCCACGACACCTCAAATCACCAAGGAAGAGATGCAACGTATAGATGGTCTCGTGATCGTGGGGTGGACTTGACCATGGATGCTATCACCCAGGTTATTCATAAATGTGAAACATGCATTGCGATCAAGCAAGCCAAGCAGTTAAAGCCTCTCTGGTACGGAGGATGATGGCTGAAATATAAATATGAGGAGGCCTGGCAGATTGATTATATCACATTCCTACAAATCTGCCAAGGCAGCACCATGTGCTTACAGTGGTGGAAGCAACCATCGAGTGACTGGAAACATACCCTGTGCCCTATGTGACTGCCCAGAACGCTATCCTGGGCCTTGAAAAGCAAGTCCTGTGGCAACATGGCACCCCAGAAAGAACTGACTGAGGCAATGGGATTCATTTCCAAAACCTCATAGACACCTGGTCCAAAGAGCATGGCATTGAGTGGGTGTATCACATCCCCTGTCATGCACCAGCCTCCGGGAAACTTGAACAATACACTGGACTGCTAAAAACTGCATTAAGAGCAATGGGTGGTGGGATCTTCAAACATTGGGATACACATCTAGCAAAGGCCACCTGGTTAGTTAACACTAGGTATTCTGCCAACTGAGCTGGCCCTGCCCAATCAAAACTGCCATGTAGTGTAGAAGGGGATAAAGTCCCCATAGTGCTTATGAAGAATATGTTAGGGAAGACATTCTGGGTTAGCCCTGCTGCAGGCAAAGGCAAACCCATCCACAGGACCTGGGTTCACTTGGTGGGGGATGAGGAAGAATGGGGGGGCCTGATGTGTACCTCAAGGGGATTTGATTTTGGGTGAGAATACCCAATAAATTAAATTGTGTGATGTTAATTGCTAAATAAGCCTGCTATTGTGTATCATCACTACAATTATTATATGCCATATTAATGGTATTACTGTAAGAATCACGCAAATTAATGAAGGGTGAATTTTGATGAAAAGTGCAGCGATGATGGAACTAGAACTGGCTTCAGCAGCCAGCACCCAGCAACTTCCTCAAAATCTTCAACAGGCAGACTGTGGGCATGGGCTATGCCAGATACACCAGCTGTGAGCTCCAGATGAAGCATGCAACAATCCAACAGCACACACCATCTCTCCTGCTCTGAGAGACTGTTATAACAGATGGAGCCCAAAGTCATGGACTAAATGAATGCAGCAGACATTTTAGAGGGATGGCCCATAGACTAAGGGAATGATATCTGTGGATAGATAGTTGGAGAGAGAAAGAGAGAGAGAGAGGACAGGAAAATTGATGGTGATTAATCGGAAAATGTGGGATCTGGGCATGATGAAGATTGTATAGAATAAGGGGTGGGTAATGTCCTGGTTTTTGGCTAGGATAGAGCTCATTTTAACCAGAAGCTGGGAGAGGACACAGCAAGGATAGCTGATACAAACTAGCCAAACAGATATTCAATACCATCTGATGTCATGCTCAGTATATAAGGGAGGGGGGATTGCTGCTCAGGGACAGGCTGGGTATCAAGTTCCGGGGCGTGAGCAAATTGCATTGTGTATCACCCACTTTGTATATTCTTTTATAAGTACTGTTGTTGTTATTTCCCCTCTTCCTTTGCTGTCCCAGTAAACTGTCATGAGTTTTATCTTTTTTTTTTCCAGTTCTCCTCCCCATCCCACTGGGGAGGGAGGGGACATGGGGAGGGGGGGGAGTGAGCAAGCAGCAGCGTGGTACGCAGTTGCTGCTGGGGCTAAACCACGACATATCCAAGTTCATAGAGACTTGTCACTCCCTGACACAAGGTAGAGCTGCCAAGGTAGAACAATGGTTTACACCAAATTGTCCCTCATTTACACCACTCATGTCCCTCACATTTGAATACAAAATGGAGATCATGAGATTCCTTTAGTATCTGCTGGCTCTTAGGACATTTGCACTACCACTGATGTAAGTCACCCACACTGTGTATGACACAGAATAGAAAAACTGATTAGAAGGAATATGAGCTTTTTAATTATTGCTTTGCTTTTCTTTCTAATATTTGTTTTAATAAATGGACTGATAAAACACACTGCAAGAGGCCAATAAGTACACAAAATATTTTAATGTTTATATACAGTAAAAAAATGTCTGGAATTTATCTCCACTAGACAGGAAATAATAACTCATGCTAACCCATAATTTCAAAAGAAAAATTTCATCTCAAATTTGAACTATTTTATATATTCCCTAATTGATCACAAGGAGGAAAGAGAGATCACAAGGAGAAACTTTCTGCAAATGGAGGTTAATCCTCTCAAACCTGACTGATCAAAACATGTTTAAATTAGGGTGAGACTTTGTTTTAATCTCAGGAGACCAGAGGAAGTAAAAAAAGAAACAATGATTGTCTCCTTATCTAAAAGCTATAAAAATTTCCTTTTGTGCTTTCTCTATTTTTTTATGTTGAAGTGTATCTGTGAAACACACTGAACAAAAATAGCTATAGAGTCACTTCCTTGGCTAAATGCACTTTACAAAGAAAGTTTGCTAATACAGTTGAATCACTAGAATGAAGTGGGGCAATTATTTGCAGAAAACAACAAATCCAACCTTTATGCTTTTCACAAATTGTCCTTGACCTATCAGCTCTCTCTCTTATCGGAATAAATGTGTGGGCTGACATAAGGTTACTAATCACCAGAGAAAACAGTGAGGTTCTGGAACAATATTAAAGACAGAAGTACCATAAAAAACCCTAAAAGCTACTTCTAGGAAGCAGTTGATAAACACTTGAAATGGCAGTGAGTTACAGTAGGTGCCCTCCACCCACAATGTACCTTCCAGTCTCCTATTCTTGTATGTTCACTAGCATAACTACCAGTCATCAAATGTTTTTCAGTCCTGCATGGAGGTCTAAATAGCATATGGTTCCTGCTTAACAAGAACAACATTAGAATAAATCCTGTGTAGAATATCAGTATTCATAGTTGTTGATTTCTTTAATAAATGCTTTCCACTTAAGAAGAATATTATTCCACAAATCAGTCCAAAATGTAATAATAAAGAAGAAATATGTCCACAGACCACCTACAGTTCTCTGTGGTGTACTCTGCATTTTTTCTCATATATTTCCTGAAACTAATGAAAATTCTAGGGAAAAAAAGAAAACCACAAAATATTTTTAGAAGTCTAGAATGCAGATAAGAGAGAATTAGTTCCCATACTTCTGAGCAATTTTATTCATTTTGGAAACCTCTTTTTGGTTTTTTTTTTTTGTTTGGTTGTTTGTTTTTTGTTTTGTTTTGTTTTGTTTTGTTTTGTTTTGTTATGTTGTGCCAGGCTCTTAAACCACCAGTGAGTGAAAAATGCTGTTGACTTTACCAGAAGTTTGCCTTACTACATAAGGATCTCAAATCCTGACCCTGAGAGATTGCAAAGTAGTTTCTCCTTTTATTTTATAATGCTCTTCTGAACTTTGACACTGCATTCACATGACAACTTCTTATTTAGTTGTTGAACTGGAAATTCCCGGTGTTTATGAAATATTCTTTAATAATTATAGTCAAAGGATGCAAATTTTAGAGGTTAATTTGATTTAACAGATTAATATGTCTTTGATACAAGAGGTGTCTATCTGTCTTTGATCAATATAAATGACAATAATGTCTTAAAATATTTTGTTCTTTGTGTTTTGATTTAAGAGATTAATGAGATGATTCTAAATTGACTTTGATATTCTGCCAAAAATCAGAGAGCCTAGAAAAAGGACAAGACTTAAGCTATTAAGTGAACTAGTCAGTCAGCCAGAGGCAAGTCAAATAATCTCTTTTCAATACAGTTTTAAAACACTTGGACAGTAATGCTTCTTTTCAGTACTTGGTGGCATCAAGTAGCAGGTATATCAAGAAGATATGCAGCTATATCTCCAATCTTCTTCGATAACGATGTTAGCTTCTAGGCTTTATTGACTAGCTTGCTTGTAAGATAGCATCAAAATCACTTGCGGCTGAATGACCTTTAAGCTCTAGTCTTTTTTTTCCCAGTCCACATAACTCACACCCTTTCTTATCATAAGGTCTGTTGGTTACCTGGTGGGTCCATCAAAGTGAAGAAAATTCCACACTGATTGTCACTCATTGGTATTTTGTTGAGCGTGTTACAACTTAAGTAGTGAATCAATGGTCTAACTCAACAATTCTCTTATTTCTGGAAACTTATCTTTGACTGAAAGGAATAACATCTTTACAAAGACTGTATATTTTGTAGGTTTTTCTTCGTGTACAATAGTGAGACAGTTTGAGGAAGCAATTTTCACTGCCATACACAGAGATACAGTCTACTAGTCTCTGACTCAAATTTCAAACCTGAAGACAACTGTAGAAATATCTGAACTATTCATTATCTTAGTATGGCACTCACTCAAATATGAAAAATAAAAGAGGAAGTGGGAAGAAATAACAGTGATGAGTGTAGAGTAACCTAGAAGTTTAGAGAAATCTAGAAGTTTAGATAAATAATTACAAGCTTTATTATTCAGTGAAACAGCCTTTCTAGACAACAGCTTCATTAATAAAATGAAAGCACTGAAGGAAGGTGCACTGTATGGGGAACAACCAGATAGGAACCGGTGCTGTCATCATACCTACATACTGAAGTCCTTGGATGAAAGCACATTTCTGCCATTCAAGACACTGGAAACAGAAGGTCTTTTTGAGTGATTATTTACATATGTAGACCATGGACTATAATACTACAGGTTTGGATGTCACAAGGACAGGTTTCCCACTTGGGATCACAAGGGATCAGTTTAGATCTGTCTTGGTTCTTGTTTTATCTTCAAGCACTCAGGACTGGCCTCCAGCACCAGCAAGTCAAGTAGCAAGTACTACTAGTAAGCCATTCTGCAGGGAGCCTGCAAGAGAGGGGACACCTTGGGGTTTAATTCACTAGCCTTGACAGCAGCAGAAAGTACTGAACACAAATCAGGTAGGCCAGCTGCCCTCATACAGGTGATCTGTAAATCAAGGATTTCAACCTTTCTAACTAAGTTTACTCTGTTGATAAACTAGTACAAAGCCAAAAGCCAAAACAAACAAACAAAACCAAAACCCAAACCTGAGCGAACACATGGTTACAAAAATCCCCCAAACCCCACAGCTAAAAATACCCAGAATACATTGAAAATGCTGCTGTAATGCTTCTTGAAGTCTTACTGGTTTTCATACCCCGAGTTCCTAAGGCTGGAGATTTTTCACAATGTATCACAATCTCAACTTTTCAAGAAGAAAAAGAGCTTTACAGGAGAAAATAGCCATAAGAAATACAGTCTAGAAGTATATTTTTTATTTTTTCCCCTAGAATGTGGAAAACATTCTCCATGAAAAAAGTTTAGTTACATTCAATTTTCTTATTAAAGAATTTCAAAAGAAAAAATATAAGCTATTTTACCATCAGCTTTGCTGTCAAGGGAAGGGTCTTCTGTGTCCTATGCCAAGCCTATGAGCAATCAGGAAATCACAGGCTTTCTCTAGAAAGATGATGATATCATAATTACTGGAATTTTTTACCATTTTGAAGCCAGTTTTCTCAACAGGATATCCTGTAGTGTTTCACAGGTACAGCCACAGCTAAATAAATTTGTTTACAATACAGGAGAACTGCAATCTTGCAACAGGCACAGGTCATGCTGGTCCATTTCCAAATATTGGTTCATTCTGAACAAATTTTTGAAGGCTGCGGAAAGAGAAGAAAAAGCTTCTTTCAAAAGCTTTTTTAAGTCAACTGGTTTGTGTTGGGGAAAACCTTACAAATATCAGCTCAGTTCTGCCTCAATGTACTGTATAATTACGGTCTCTTCTCCTTCCCTTACGATTAATATAATCAGCATCTGGATATTTTCTTGTTGCTTTTATTAGTATTATTAAACAAAATAATCCTCAGAGCTGGTATTCCAAAACTGATTTAAGAACATTAGACAGCACTTGTGACCATTAAGGACTGATCTGAATGATATTATGGTGCTCATATTTGTTATCACTGTATGAAAGTTATTATAGTAATAAACCCACATAGTTTTCCAAGTGATTCCATTTAATCTCAGCAAAAACAAATAACTTGTCTTGCAGAGTACTTTACATTATTAATCCACCACTGATGGAAAGCCAGAAAAGCTGTAACAGTTGTTCCTCACTTACTGCTTCGTGCAGATTGATCTGAATGCTCTGCTTGGAAAACTGGCCGCCAAGGAGCCTCAATATGCCTGGAGGATCACTCTGAAGTCAGTCAGGTGCTCAGAGCATTTGACAGCATTTTTCTAAAAAGAAAAGACGTTAATAACTTTGCAATGAGAATCAGGATGACAGTTCAATGATTGGATGTAAGCAGTGCCAAGAATTTAAAAAAAAAAAAAAAAAAAAGATGGTACAACAATTTTACAAATGCCATTATTCTCATTTTACAGGCAGGGAAACTGAGGCATGGCTTCTTCTCTTGGTCTTGTATTTTGTAGCAAGTCTGACCTACAATAGAAGCTTTCTACACTCAGAAAACAAAGTTCTGTGTCCAGCACAGTGATATGTGGATTTGATACCAGGACATTATTACAAAGTAATTTTATCATTATCATACAGCTTGTCCCAGAACAACTTTACAGCTTTAAAGAAAAGACTTGTTTCATTTCTGAGCCAAAGCCTATGGGTAGCCACTGCCTGATTTCAGCTGGAGAATATATTTGAACTGCACAACTTTGCACAGCTTTTCATTTGAGAGATAATAAATTATGCCTTTCACATTGCATGAAAGTTTGACTTTGATTTTTCAGTCACCCATACTGTTCATTATGTAGAAGGACAGAGCAAGATTCTCCCCGAAGGCTGCCCCAAGGAGCTTCTGAAGAAAGTGAGTTTTCGAGAAGCAGCACCATTTGTGGGGAGAACTCTACTTGCTTTAAGGTCATGTGTCACCTCAGTAGCAGAAACAACACAAGAGCATTAAAAATTTCTCCCCAGTCCCTTATTCTAACCATAGTCCCAAATTTCTGCAAGTCAGTTGGTCCCTGTCTCTCACAAATACTTTCATCCTTTTATGAACTGATATCTCTTTCCTACACTAATAAGTATGGTTGGAGTAGAGTTAGTAATTGAAATTTATGACTTGTGTACCCTATTTCAACACTTTTCCAAAGACTCATTAAATCTCTTTTATGTGTATTTTTCCCTGCCTCATACTTTCATTAACTGGAAAAAAAGAGAATAAAGTCCCATTTACAACACCACTGAAGCCATGCAGGATACTTGCCTGACTGATGTTCTTCTAATGAATTATACGTATTGTAAACAAGTACTGCAAACTAGCCCAAGGTCTTCTCCATTAATTTTTCATTAATGAAATGCAGCACTTAGCTTGTTTGACACTGAAGTGATTCCCATAAATTTAAAATAGAGGTCACCATAAGGAAAGCATTTGAAAGTGTCATTGAAGGAACAAGCTAATGAACTATTCACCCCTCCCCAAACGCTTTTAAATTCACAGGCTAGTCAGTTGTAAAATTTGAAAACCAGTAATATTTTAATTCTTAAAGTAGCTGCCAAGATTTAATGAAAAAATAAATACTCTAATAACGGAGTTTTTGCTCAGGGGCTTTTTCTTCTGCTTTTCTCTCCTTTTACATGGCAGGAAATTTCTTATGCCTTATTTAGTTTAGTATATCATGAAAAAAAGAATACCTATATAAGGGAGAAGCAAAGGAAAGAGAGGGCTTAACCCGTGAAACCCTGTTTTGGTTGATTGCAATTGATGGTGGAGAATGTGAGGCCACATTAATAGACAATTTCTCTTCCATGTTCCAGACAGAGGAAAGCACAGTCATAATTTTTGACCCTACCTTCTCCCAGGAAAACTCTGCAATACAAGCCTTGATCCAGCCATCATTTTCTGCTAGTCAGCAATGTAAATGCTCAACAATAGTATGTCCTAGCTATATCAGGCAAGCCACTTCCTGATTTAGTTACAACTCTACAACAATTAGGTAACAGATCTGAATTGCATCCCCCCAGGCCTGAAAATGAAGCTGAGGTATTGATATTTCCCTCCAGACCAAAATCTGTCTGCACAGCCAAACAAAACATTAAAAAAAAAA
>VXBL01007431.1:154879-186112 GCA_013400195.1 Aramus guarauna
CAAGTAAACAGAAACGCTCATTTGGGGCAGAAAGAATCCTACCTATTCTGAACGCCTGTCTACTTGGCAAGGCTCTAAATGACTTCATTTGTTGTGAAGTTTGGAATGGCAGAGTACAGCCAGCCAACAGGCAGTCTGAAACCACCTTTGAGGCAAGCTCTGTGCACCACACTGCTTTGCTGCAAACACGCTATGCTCACAGCAACTCGGTGCTGCGGTGGCTGTGCTGAGGTCTCCTAGGAGGCAGACAGGAGCATTTCACTGACCTGTTTCCTGTTTCCACTGAGGATCTGGCTTTGGCACAAAGTACAGGTGATGGATGAAGCCAAAAGCACTATGGTCTTCCTTGTGGATTTTCAAAAAAAAAAAAACAAAAAAAAAACAAAAAAAAACCCACACCAAAAAAAACCCCAAAATAAAGAAACATAGACTAGATTAGACTAGTTCATTTGGAAGAGACCTACAACAATCTTTACCCTCTCAGTAAATAATTGTTTCCTAATGTCAAGTCTGAACCTCCCCTGATGCAGCTTTGAACCATTCTCATACATCCTGTCACAGGATACCAGAAAGAAGAGCTCAGCACCACCCTCTCCACTTCCTTTCCACAGGAAGCTGTAGAAAGCAATGATGTCACCCATCAGCCTCCTTTCCTCCAAACTGGACAAGTCTGGTGTCCTCAGCCGCTCATCATAAGACATGCCTTCCAGCCCTTTCACCAGCTTTGTTGCCCTCCTCTGGACACACTCAAGTACCTTCACATCCTTTTTAATTTGTGGGACCCAGAACTGCACACAGTGCTCAAGGTGAGGCTGCACCAACTCTGGATTTTATAGGCACTGAATTGTTGGAAGCATTCCTTATCAAGAGTTATGAAATCAAAATCTTAAAACGCTTGAAAGATGATCTACCATGGATCGTATCCTAATTTGTGCAAATAATGTTACTTTAAGCATCCCAATAAAGTATAGCCTACACAAAAACTCTAGACTACTTTCTTTGCTGTTCTTACTATTCTCAAAATCTTCAATCCCTATGCAAAACTTGTGTTTTGTATTGCCGCTGAACATTGGTCATTTTTTCTCATCTTCCATTTCACAGAATTCTATATTGTTGCACATTTTAATTAATGGTAGTGAGATTTAAGAATACTAAGAATAGTTTGTAGGATGTATCAGATACAACATGATCTATAAATGAAGGAAAGAAGTTTCAATGAACTCTTATCCAACTTTCATCAATTCATATGGTTTATTTCAGGTTTATTGGCAAGAACTGCAGTTCAAGCATGATTAATATCTTTTCCCCTACACTTTGGAACTGTTCCCCTCTTTTTAGATGTGTGAAATTGTGAGAGATAAGAAAGCACAGAAAACAAATCTGCTCTCACTCATACGTAAATTTTCAAGATATCTTGTCATCTTCAGCAAATATAACACTATTCAAAGGCAGAGTTCATTAGCAACCAAAAAGGAATATCTCAAGTTTATGCATACAAGAAGGGTCACAGGCACAAAAAGTGATGACATTGCTTTTGCCACAAGAGTAAGATAGTAAAAGTTCAGTTAGCTTTCTGGGGAGGAATAAATTCCATTTAGCAATGAAGTCTGAAATATAAGGGCAAGACAATACACAAAGAAATACAGTAGGAATTATTGTCTCACATTTAGTTGTCACAAATGAATCTATCTTAGGCCATTTGTAAAAAATAATTGAAATACAGTACAATCAAGGCTAATTTCAGCAGCCCATATAAAAGCAGCTCCTTGGTCATGGCTTATTTTCTTGGGACAGATGTCCACCAGCACAGAAATGCCATGACTATGGCTGCTAATTATCTCTCTTTCCAACAATCTCAGAAGATCCTCAAATAAATGCATCAGAAAATGAAAGAACTCAAATCAAAGCATTCTCACTTTCAGCCCTTCAATGAAGGATTGAGGCTTACTGATGACAAGGATGGTGGTAATATGGTCTTTGCTCACGTTGTCTTTCTTCTAGGGCTAATAAACGAAAGAGTTTATAGCCCTGAGGGGCACTTTTGCACCAGCAATAAATTCTGAAGGTTGTGTAGAGATGATAGTCAATATTATGTTTTTCATTCTCACAGTAAGTACAGAGCAGGACAATGGAGGCTAATCATCATTACCATCATCATCTGCTAGTAGACCAATGCCCTGTGTGAAATGAGCAGGTAGGTCTTGGCCTTCCTGAGGGTTGAACAGGTGCCTCCATAAGAAAACAGACCACAGCCACAGCCAGCACTAATTGGCTCCCTTGTTGGCACTTTTAGTAAAGAACAGCTAATGAGCAGGAATGAACGCTGACCTCCCTAAATACAGCTGCCTGCTAAAGCCTGGGTATGAACAACAGATATGGAGCATATAGAAACAATTTGCTCTACTACTTTCTGTACTATCTACTCTGATTATAAACAAATGACTCTCCTCTTTAGGGTTCCCCTCATTGACATGAAAGGATTTAAAACTGAAACCACTTAAAAACAAGACTAGAGGACAGGTACGTGCCTCATGATTGCAGCCAGGTTGCTGTATGTCAACATTATGAAAGCTTGGAAATAAAAGTGTTCGTTTATGGGATGTCCCATTCAGTGTTAATCTCTACAGTGAGGAGAGCTATCAGTAGACATTCAAACAGACTGATGATTTTTCTGTCTCTTGAGGTTATTAGGTATGGAAGTGGCAATGCTGCTGGCATGCAGAAATAAAGATGGAAAAGCTTGTTTTAAGTTGCACCTTAATGTAACTGGGGATATAAACAAGTAATACCACATATTTTAGGTACATATTCTGTCTCTATCCATTTACCTCTGCGTTTTATAATACATCTTTCATCACTGTATGAATGTCTGTTTACATTATTGTAAATCTACAACACTTAAAAGCAACATTACCTTGGGAAAACATGCAATACAAATCACAGTATTCCCTCTCACAGTTCACTGCACAGACTCAAGGAGAGACATCTCTTGATGAATGCCTCATATTACTTCATTTAAAGTTAATGAGATTTGGTCTGCGCATTTGACAGAAGACTACAGAGCAACAGATGACTTCGGCAAATGTTATTGGCGTATGAAACCTTGCATATTAGGTGTCTAACAAAGTGCGCGCAGCCAGCTGAAATTAAAGATGGCTGTCATACGATGTAAGTTAGGCAATTTTCATACCAAGCGGTAGTGTCTTCAATCAGACTAACGGATACAGTAGAAAACAACAGACAAGGTTTTCGCACACAAGTCTTCCCTTGGGTTGTTAGCTGCATATATGTTCTTCACCATTGTGTCTGTACATAGCAATTACTAGGTACTAAATTGCTTTGGTGAGGTTTCACCAGCTTTTGAATTCATCTCCCCTAAAATACACCAACTCAAGACATATGACAGAAGAAAACCAAACACACTGTGTTTCATCTTCTGCCCCCCAAAATGGGATAAATATTAACAAGGATGGGTTATGCTGGTAAGGTAGAAAAACAGTTTAAAGGTCACATGTTCAAAATTTATTTTTAAAGCAGGTCTCAAGTAAGATTTAAGTAGCTGCTTTGCACAGAAATGAATTTGCTCTATGAGAAGGAGCATGTGGAACTTGTATACTGTTCCAGCTGTTCCTCGTTTGTGAAGAAAGAACTTTCATCTTCAAGGCATTCAATTCAACATCCTTCTGCCAATTTCAAACTCACCACCACAAGAAGGTATATATTCTGCATTATAAAGAGAGGACTATACCCCATAGATTTGGGAACAATGAGGAAGAGCTGAAAGGTAGTGCATCCCCCAGCATCACCTTGAAGATAAAGAATAAGATGCATACTGTGGAACTTTTCACACTGGAATGAGCACCCACTCGCATGTTATAGTGGATCATGCATCAAAGCAGCTGACAATGCCTGTGAAAGCTAGAGGGATTACCCTTAGTACTTGAAAGCAATACAACTAGGTTGACTACAAAGAGGAAAAAAAGCATTGACAGAGCTGAGAGGTAAGATCTGAGCCTAAACATAAAATGCTTCAGCCTACAGACTTCGCTGAAACAAACCTCTCCCTCAGTAAGGCACAGAAGGCAGCCAACAATAAGCACTCTACTGGAAGGAGAGCCAGCGTATACATTTTAATGAAATTCAATTCATTCTGTAATTGGGTCACATCAGTAAAAATGTATGCAAATTTATGGGCCTACAATGAGTTTAGCAGTTGCGAATGCCTAATAAATCATTCGTGAAGAACAATGGTTTTGTATTCTCACCCCAAACCCCCGTCCTGTCATTACCCAACCCTAAAAATGCTCTGCTGAGGTCTGATATCAAGTATGCACAGCACACATGCACAGAAAGCGGGATGTAGCTCAAGACTTATTTTTCTTTGAGCTGCCTGTGTTGATGGGAGGGGGCGAGGACATAAACTCTTAATTAAAAAGGTAACAAAATGAGTACTTGAAAAATTAGTGTTTCAGTGGGTTGACGGCATTCAGTAGAAAACTCTACTGGAAAGCAAGGGATGATTTCGGTTTTGGTTTCAGTAACACAGCACTGTAAAAAGATGCCCACTCCCACCACCATTTCACAAAGAGGAAGAAATCACTCAATTCCCTTTAAAAACAATTTTTTTTTTAACAACCAGATAGGTAACCATTTTTTCTAAAGACTTGGGAATGTAGGTCTCAATGAAGCAGAAAGTAAATTACTTACAAAAATGTTGTGTGTTAATTTAACAGGATTAAAAGCACTTAATATGGAAGTTTCCTGTTCTGCCATGCTTGCAAATAGAAGCTGAACTCTGTGTTTGAATTTATTCCACCACAGACCACTACTTCTTGGAAAGTTCCAGTGTTTTCATTAGCACACTGCTTTCCTATCAGTCTATCCGTTTCTAACAAGCACACATAGCCTGGACCAAGCAGCTGAGTAAGGATAACACTCCCTGCTGAGGAACATGTATGAGGCTGCCATACTCTGAGTGTGACCTTGGCCAGTCTCCTCTCTACACACCTTCAACATTTACCAGGGAAGTTGGGGGTTGGAACTAGATGATCTTTAAGGTCCCTCCCAACCCAAACCATTCTATGATTCTAAGAAGTTAGATCGAATCAATTCTCAGTGTGGACACTGTGCAGGTGCCCTTTACCCACATGACTTTCATTGCCAGACAAATAATTGCATTTACCCTAGAGGGTCAAGCACTGAATGGATATCAAGATCTGGATTCTGTCCTGGGCTACACCACAAGTCTCCTAGATGTCAAGTCACTTCAGTGACACTTGGTCCATGCCTGTATAAACATAGTAAAAATGTTGACTTCCTTTCTAAAACTGCTCCAAAAACTACTCATGAAATGTACTTTAAGACATAAATATTACCATGCTTGAAGAGAGCAACTCATATGCAGAGTCAAGCCAGAAGTTTCCAGTAGTAAGTTCAGTAAAAGCACCGTTAACAATGGTATAAATGCTCCACACTCAGAGATTGTGCTACTTTTGACACTGTCAGTTAATATCAGGCAATTTAAGGGTATAAACACTCAAAGTTACAGTGCAATAAATGACAGGAAGTTTTCAGATTCATTTAAATATACTGATAGATATTTATAGCCCTATTCATTTAACAGCAAAACCAGCTGTAATCTTGATGCACGTGCATACACAATCATTCCTATGCCTCCAATTCTACTTCAGGTGAGATTTTCTGAGGATTTGCAGGACATTCTGAATGGGAGGGGGATTGTATTTCCAGAATTAGAAGTATCCTTCCATTATATTATTTGTAATATAACCAGAAGTAAACTCTTACTAATTATAATGAGTTTGTTTATGGCATAATTGAAAATTACTTGCATAGTAATAATAGTACATAGTAAAATACATAGTAAAACACATAGCAATTGTCAACAACTTTCTCTTGAAATGGACGTTGGTGCCTATGTAGTCTTGATAACCTTTCTCCTGTGACCTTCCAATCAAGGTCTATGATCTCAGGAATGATCCTGCAATCAATCTCAGTGTAGTTAAACGTTACAAACAAGGAGTCAAAGCCTTGTTTTTATAGTTAGCCCCGCTAACTCTCCTTGCCACCAGGAACCACCTTTGAGCTCTAAATTAGGCATTCAAGATGAACCTATGCAAACAAGAAGCAAAACAGTTCAAATGCATGTTGATAGAGACAAGATGTTAAAGAAGGGAAGCTTAAAGAATGGTAGTATTTAATGTTTCTTTAGAGGATAGTCAAGATCTAAGATGGAGAAACAGGTGAACAGGCATAAGAAAAAGTTTTACAGACATACAATGTAGAAACAATACATGTTGTCTCCAGTTCTGATAGTTTACTATAAAGGTGTGAGTTACATCCATATACAAGGTATATTATATGTACATGTGTCTGTGTATATATATATATATATATATATATAAATGTATTCATTGAGCCCAAGCTCAAGCCCAAGCTTCAACAGGAAAGGATAAGCAAGTCCCATTTGAGAACACTTAAAATTTGATGATCAAGGTATTTAGAAGGAAGCTAAACCTAGTGTCAGTTCTCTTCTTTAGAGCAGATAAGGAAGAATGGATTGATCTTGGGCATCCAATAGCTGAGACAACTTCCCTAAGCATGGTTCTGTTGGATAGAGTGTTCTGTTGGGTATAGCATGCATATTGACCCAGCCTTCAGGGTGAATACCAATTATGAATGAATACCAATGGAATGCGGTCTGAGAAAACCTGCTGGCTCAGATCCTAAGATGACAAAGGCCATGACCTCATATCATCCAAGACATGACACTGTCTGGATTATTGCATGTGAACTTACACCGATGTATTTATTTCATTTTTTTAAAAACTCAGCAACTCATGCTGGGAACAGATTGATTCCACTAATTGATAGATAGTATTCAATTAACTTCAGAGAGAGATAAATGCTGGTAAAAAAGCCAGAAATACAGCTCAGAGGAAACAATGCAAATTCATTATGCACCTTCCCACTGGGAAAGGTCAGAAAGTTCAAAGGCTTACAGTGTATTTCAAATTAATACAAATTTGGTAGCCCATACAGAGTCTACACTACCAGGCACAGGCTGAACTAAACAAGTCATTGAACTTGCTATTTTTATTGAGCTTTCTTATTTCTTTTTTTCTATATTCATGCATGTGCCCATCCAACTTCCCAACATGCTTGAGCTAAGAAACATCAAAATTTAACATGAAAAGCTGAATCTTAACTGTTTGCTTTGTAAAGAAAAAATCTCCTGGGGATTCCCTAGAAAATTTCCAACACAAACTCAAAAGAAATTAAGTCCTCTAATATTGTTACGGTCCATACAACATATTTCAAGAGCCACTTACATTGGCTCTGGGGAAAAAAAGAGCTTAATCACAGTTGCTTTGGGAGTTTCACCTCAAGGGACTCAGGTTAAGAAAATTAAATACTAGAGACCTGAGAACAGCATGGAGAGCAATATCCCCAATAACTTGTATTACTACCATTCCTTGGACTTCAGAGGACCCCATTCCCTCCAGCTGCAGACATTCTTAAAGCAAGATTAGTCCTGCTGCTGCATCTACAACACGTTTGCAGAAGCAGATGGCAGAGGATTGGTAGCATCCCTCTGCACTGCTAATGTGAAATGAGTTCTGTGATGCATTACTCTGCATTTATTCCTCAGTCTGTACAATATGAACTTCACTAAATCACAGTAACACTTTGTTATCCCAAACTTGCAGTGTAAATAAATATTTACACAGCTTATTTACTTTGCTATGAACTGTATGATTGTAAAACATATTTTCCACTGTTCCAGCAGAGTGACATCCAAGTAGAGGCTTGGGGTTGTGCTCCTTGCTCTAGCTCTGACTCGCTGTGTCACTGGGGACTAGCCATTTAACCTTTCTGTGCCTGTGTTTAATGTAAATGTAAAATGAACTGATATTATAAACTCGCCTGAAGTGTTTCCATCCCAGGTGTGTTGTAAGGCTTAATTAATTAGTGTCTGTGAAGCACTTTAAGCTCTTCATGTGAAAGACAGTATATACTGAGTTGCTATGATTGCTTATTGTGTTTATTAATGCTTCACAGCACCAGAAACCCATTTTTAAAAAATATTTTCCATGTGTTTTATGATCTTATTAGGGAGAATTATCATAGAGAAATCTATGAATGTGGGGCTGATTCACACTCTTCCTTTCAGACCTCTGTCTCAGTGCTGGAAGACTTCCTTGTACTCATGGGCTCCTGGGCTGGCTCTCCCAGATCCTGCGACCTAAGAAGACCCAGTACTTCAGTCTGAATGGAGTCAAGGGGATGCCTATGGCCAAATCTCAAGGCACTCTCATGGGAAACTATCTAGATCATCTAGAAAGGTGCTAAGCCCCAGGGCTTTTATACTATTTAAGGGCACCTTTTGCTGACAGACAGATACTTTGAATTCACAGACTTGCATGTCAGGGAATGGAGATGGACTGCTGCAGCATGTACCACGCAGACATTCAAAGGTATTAAAAGAAAAGAAGAAGTTACTGATAGAGGAAACAATCTTTCATGGACTTCTTTGTTTCACAAATGCAGTAATATTCACTGGTCTTAAAAAATGCCATTTTTCACCAGGAGGACAGTCAAGCAGTGCAACAGATTACCCAGAAATGTTCTTCAGTGTCTGTCCATGATAGTTTTCAAGACCAGATTGGAAAAAACTCTGAGTAACCTCATCTGACTTCTTGCCCAAGCTTCATGCATATCTCTTCATGCTTAGATGTTCCCTTTCTCCATTCCTGGTAGTTTTCTATCTGCTTCACTGGGGACCTGAAATCTCTCCAGTAGGCTTATTGTTCAGTCACTGTAGTTAACATGCCTTTTTGGCTCTGGACTGGCAGAGATGTTGTGGACTCCCCACCAGGGGATGATTTCACATCCTTACAGAAAAACTCCGTGGTACATTTTTATAAATGACTACACAAAATCTACCAGTATTTATAAGAGGTGTATAGGCTTCCTGAAATCATCTCAGCCCTATCATAATATCTTCACATAGCAGATACACAAAACTTCCATTATTGAGCTTTCTGTTCCCTAATCTGTTCTATGGATCATATAATTTTACTCAGTGCAGTAAACAAACTTAGAAGAACAAAGAATATTAAAGCACATAAAATTAGGTCATAAACTATGGAACACCACAATGGCAGGTTGCAGTTCTATTCACTGAAGATTCAGAGATTTAAGCATATAATAATTCTGTTATGCAGTATACATTGATTTAAAAAATGTTTTGTGCATTGTCTGCAATCATTAAATATTCACCAGCACCTGTAGATATACTCTAGAAATACAGAAAACTTTAAGAAGCTTTTGAATTACAAAAATCACAATACAGATGACACTACTTTTTGTCTAAAGAATGTCATTGTGTTAAGACAGTGCAATCATTTAAGAAAAAGACAACAGTACACAAGAAGAAAAAACTAAGTTGAAATGCTAGTCGTTGCTAAGTTTGATCACACAAATATGGAATCATAGAGCACCTCAATGACTTCGTTCTTTTATTTTGCAGTAAATGAGTACTCAAATGTCAGCATGTTTTTATTTCAGAGTAATCAGGTCAGGGCAGATTTGGAAAAACTGAAAAGCCACTTGGAACTGCCTATCATGACTGTATGTATTTCACCTAAAATTAATATGACTTTGCTCCAACAAATGAATGAGTAATTTGGCTATTAGCTTCAGCAGGAGCAAACTTGTTCTTTTCACTGATATATGATTAGATTAAAAGCTACCCAAAATTATCTGTAGTTAGTAAATTATTAATATGACAAATACTTTCAAAATGTTTTAGGCAAGCTGAGACTACTGAGTTTTCACCTAGATATTTCTTTTCTTTTTGTTTTCTTCAAAATCTCAAATAAGATGAATGTCTGCTATGTTCAAAGACTATACATCTGCAGCCATTTAACAAACAGCAACAGCAGTTTGGCCCCTGTGGATTACATGCCCAGCTGTATGTATATGCACAAATGTATTGTCCAATGAACACAACCACAAGTTGACATTCACTGGTGTACCAGTCTCTAAACTGTGAAAGAACCCAGAATCCTGATCTGCAATTCCTACTCCAAGCACAAACAAAACTATTCCTGGTAAATCATTAAACACCTTTTGAAGGTCACTGCTTTAAATGTCACCCAATTATTCTATTAATACAGGTTCATTTATGTGACCACTTCTTTTGTGGTATTCAAAATTAGCCTGGATAAAACACTAGCAAACATACAGTAGTTGACTGCATTCACATTGAATGACCTATGAACCCAACATTTTTTTTTTTTTTAATGGAACTAATTCTTACAATGCAATCAAACTTCAGAGCTGCTAGAAATGTTACAGTAGCTCCTGCAGAAAGGGAAAAACAGTATTCTGCTAGGTTTAAAGTTTTAATTGTATTTTTCTTTGTTTTTTGAGATATCTGTAAAATGAAAGGATTTTCTCTTTCATGGGATATCAGTCTGAGCTCCTGTGACCATCCAAACTCCTATTCTGTACTGCAACAGCATTTCACATCAGAGGAAGTATTACAGACCTTCTGTTCCCTGCATCAAATTAGGATTCCTGTGTTATATTCTGGGCTCCTGCTCCTTAGGCTAAGTCACTTGATTCCCATGTTTCAACTGCAAAAAAGAAAGTTAGCTCAAAAAGATAAGAATCAACATTAACAGAAAAGATACTGTGCTATGACAGTGGATAGCCTGATTCAGCTAACATTCCTTAAGTGCTCTGAGATGTTCAAATGAAAGTTGCCAGCACTAATACCAAATACGAGCTGTAATATTATTAATTCCATCTAATGAAGATTGATGTTTTAAGAAACAGGTTTTGCTATTTTTACAGTTAAGCTACCACTGAGATTAGGACATGTGATCCTCAGAGCTAGCCAATGTACACAGCATAACAAATGACTCAAAGAATTACTAGAAAATAATTCCATTGAGAGTTTTGGTGACATCTTTAACCATACAGAGCTCCACCTACACACAGTTTCTAAATATTTATAACAAACCAAGCAGGAAATTAATGCTATGCAAATACCTGCAGAATATTTATTTTGCTGGAAATTATTATATTGGAATAAAGAATTCTAATTGTGTAATGTGATTATATGAAAATGAAAGCATTAATTATTCACACAAATAAAACAAGAAAATTAGTATAGACTGTATACTACAGTTCCAATACAATATAACCTGATCCCCTCCTCCACGGACAGGGAAGCTGCTGCTTTTGCAGCTGTGCAAAATAGCCACACAAAGGTCAGATCTTTTCAAGCTGTGAAAATTTTCTTGACAGGACTTGCAGGACTTGGACGTAGGGCTTCATTGGTCTAAATCTGTTCAATTCATTTTGTGCATAGTAATATACAAGACCAAGCTGCTACCAGTCCTCCTGGTCCTCATCTTATCTTGCTACTTAGAGGTTTATTTGAAAAGCCTGACCCCAAATGTAACATTTTACAGGAAACTAAGATTCCTAGTATTACCAAAGCTTGCATTTTTACCACAGCCTCCAGTAGCATTTCTCATTAAGCTGAAGCATCTTGAAAGCATGCAATTACATTTGAATTTTCAAGTTTAAAAGGAAAAAAATAACTAAAAGGATAAGTTTCTATTTTTGATAAAGAAAATAAAAAAATGTACCCCTCATGCACCTAAAAGCAAAAAAAATGCACATAAAAACACTTTCCTGGATTAATTCCTGATCCAGGAATATCATAGAATTATAGAATCATAGAATGGTTTGGGTTGGAAGGGATCTCAAGGATCATAGGAAAGAACTGTATGGTGAACAGACCCGTCCTTCTCTTTAGAATCTGCAAATATCAGACAACACTACTACCATGAGCAGTGCCCCATTGCAATTCAGCTGCCACCCAGCTGCTCTAAACACTGCATAGCAGTATTATCACGAAGTTTTCTCAGCACTCAGCAAAACGTTTTCCAATAATTTTTTAATACTGTATTACTAAATGTTTTCCAGTAGTCAGATCTATACCTCCATAAAGGATTACTAGTAAGAGCAGGTTTTCTTTTCCAGAATTGGGTTTGCCATCCAAATAGCAGTGTTGCTTAAACTGGCTTTAGTACCTTCTGCTTTGCCCTTTGTCCCTGAACCATCCTCCAGGTAATGGTGGTAAAAACATTTATGTAATCAGGTTGCAAACCAAAGCAGGAACCTGGTCCAGCTGGTAGATAACCCAGCTGGAAATCATCTTTTTTACTATTATCAGTGTTATTCTTGTACATGTGGACCAGTTTCCCAACCCAGTTCACAGAATGGCTGCACAAACATATATGGAGAGCCAGCCCAGGGCCAGGGAAGCACAGCAGAGTAACAACTACTCATGGCAAAACTGGTGGAAAAGCAGTTCGTTAGACTGCCCTCTTGCTTGAAAGGTTGCAATCTGGAAGCCACTGTGTACACATGAATACAATGCCGTCTAACACAATGTGCTTAAAATCTCAGGGAAAAAAAACCATCCAGTTGCACCTGCTGACATTCATGCCATATGCATCCATTAAATTGAAGCTTGAGACAACAGAGAAAACAATATGCATGATTTAAATACTTCTTGTTATTCGCTATGTGCTCCCTGTTTAGTAAGAGAAAATAAAAAAGGAGGGGGGAGGGAGAGAGAGAAAAAACGAACAATCTTTCTGACTTTTATTCTGTTTTGTTTACAGGGGATTAAAATTATTTTATCCATGCACATGGCTGGGAATTTTAGCTCAGGGAGATATACGTTTTGCACTGCGCTAAGACATTAATGGGTTCTTAACAATTTAACACCAGTATTGTGAGTCCTCTGTAAATGCAGACAATTAAAGTCTTTTCTGCTCTATTGCTGCCTGCTGCGTAAGTCTCCAATTAGTTGAGCTGTTAATTTTTTGGTTTTCTATATCTTGCCTCTATTAAACTGATTTGTTCAATCATGCTGAACGGTCACCTGCTGCCTGTGATCTAAAGTGTCATGCTTGCCTTGGACGGTGATCTCTTTGTCACACTTTGTTCACAGCATTTCTAACAGTGGGGTACATTTCCCTTCATGGTATTTTTACTTGCTTCTAGAAATAAATCTGAAATTATTGGCTGAACAATCTCCAGCTTTCTGTTGGGTTCCCTCCAGCCCCCTTGTGTTGCTCCCAAATGAAAAGGACCTTATTGGAAAAACCCCATAAAATTGAATAGCAAATTAAACTCTGCCTCTGACCTAACCTGTGAATTTTAATAGAAGTAGTGCTACCTGCTGTAGACATTCTCTTTCTAATAGGCTTGGATCATGCCATCAAAAGAGATATATCTCTCTACCAGTGTATTTGAGACGGTTTCTTCTTTGGGGCCAGAAAAATTTCAGTGTAAATAAACAGAGCTATATTAAATTAAAACAAATCTAACAGGATGATATGATCCTGAGCAAAACATTCACAAAAAACAAGAGCACATATTTACTTATCTTCTAAAAGCTTATGGAGCTCTTTACATCATCAAAGACTTTAGCGAAATGGCACTGTGACCAGAAAGAAAAACAAACCAGGGCAATTTTCACCTCAATTCTTGAAACTCAACCATTCACAGAGATAGGTGACCATTAAGAAGAACGTGAATCACAAAAAAGTGTACTGCTACGGAAGTGACCAGCCTCCACTAAAACTGTTGGTATCCCTCATCCATCATCAACAATGTCAAAATTCACTGCATTCCCCTGGAAAATACTGAAACCAAATAAGCAAAATAGAAGCAATGTAACTGGCATTATTTTAGTCACTGAAGGAGCTCAAGTTTGATATGGGGTTTGCTTTATAAAGGAGGCGTAACCAAGTCTCACTATGTCACACAAACAGTCCAGTATTTAAAACTTTTATTTCAGACTAAGGCATTTCTCAGTATTTAAAACACATGCATAAGCCTATCCCTATTTGCTAAGCATGTACTTACCTACAGATTTCCAGGTATTATACATAAACATCAGCTCATACATAAATGTGTGTTTGACTCATGCCTACAAATTGAGTCCTAATACAAACTGGTGCCTCACTTCTGCTGACCTCCCTACACTTCACTTTCTTGCATCAGCTGTTTATGTGATTCATTACTACAAACCCACCAGTATCCTATCTTAAAAATTATGTTCTGTATGTAATTAGATCCCTTTCAAGGAGTTCTTCCTTTTGTGTTTTACTGAGCTTTATTAAAGTCTCGCTCAGGTATAACTGATCCATCAGTGGAGTTCCTACTCTTCTCCCATCCCATGCATGTCCTCTTCAAGGTTACACTTGCTAGAACTTCCACTTGACTTACCTTTCATTACCCAATGCCATAAATGCCATGTCATTCCTCTCCCCTACATACCCTTGGACAACTTTGAACAATTCCTTTCCCTACCTGACTTGTCCACCTGCCCAACTCTCACATTTGCTCAATAATGCATATGAAATTGCAGAGTCTTCTGATAATGGTTTACCACATTTAATTTCTAGGCAATGTCAGCTTCCATCGAGTGATGTACAAACTGCACGTTAATCAATAAATTTCGTGTCTATAGGGGCCTGAATGTACCTACCTCATGAATATGCAGGCAGCTCTTTTTCTTTGAGTAAGACACAAACATATTTCTTGTCAGATAGGAAGTGCTGTTATGTGTATATATTTTCTTCCTTCTTGTTCTTTCTGCATAAAGCAGATGAGATTCGGTGTTTGCCAGAGCGGACATATTTTTTCCAGGGTACAACAGCAGCCTAGTGCTGGATGATAAAAGCTTTGCCAGCCATCCCTATAATGCAATTGCAGTTTGAGTGTTCTGGGTTCCTGTATTTCTGTGTTGCACTTCACAAGCATAATGCTGAAATCCCAGGCAGGGTGACAAATGTTAACAATTTATTCAGCGTTTGATAATACTGAGAATAAGCTCTCTCCCTTGGTCTCCTTTCACTCATATGTTTAAGACCAGAAAGGACTATCAGATCCCCTTGTCTGACCTTCTGTGTAATACAAGCACTTAAATTTTATCATCACCTGTGTACTGAGCTTGGCAATTTTTTTTCTTCTTTTTTCTAAAATATATCTTCTAAAAATATGTTTTTCATTGCCCTGTCTCATTTGGAGGCTTCAAGAAATAAGGATTCCATATCCCTTAATAGTTATTCCAGTGGTTAATCAATCTTACTCTTAGAAATGAGGCACCAATTCTTAATTTGAATTTGTCCAGATGAAACATTCAGCTATTAGTTTTCTTCATGCCTTTCCCTGCTAGATTAAAGAGGCCTTCATTATTTAGTGGTTTTGACTTTTGAAAGTACTGAGGTCTTGTAATCAAGTCTCTGCTCAGTCTATTTTTGGGTAGGCTAAACAAACCTAGCTTTTCAAGCTCTTTCTGTAATGAATTTTCCATCCCTTGAACCTTATTCTGGTAAAGATTTCCCTTCTACAGTGTCTAAACTGGGGAATTAATCCTTTAAAAACAATTGTCTTGTAACATACGAATGTTACAAGATAATATGTGTCCTGCTACCTCAGTTACACATGTATTCTGCGATAAAGCCTGCACCAATGCCTTATTTACGTGCATGATTATGTCCAACCCGTACAGACCTGAAAGAGCAGAGCTTGCAATTTTAGAAGTAATTCTTTAGTTATAAACACTGATGACATTCATATTGTATCATGCATTCATTACATAAATCAAAGCTGACTGTAGAGACAAAGTGAAGGATGAAAAAATTAAGAATCTTTTCTAAGAGTCAAAGCTCAGGAGAAATAGGCTTAGGACAATATTGTTTCCAGTACTCTAAGCTACCTGCCTTTCCCAAACCTCATCTGCTCTTTCAATGCGTACTTTAAATGCACTTAGTGATACAAAAGATCCTGGAATCTGAAACATCCTTTTGGTATTTATCATCCACAGACCTGGCACAAAAGGGGGGAAATATTGTAAAATTCTGTAAACCTTCTGCAATCATCTCCTAGTGTCTCGTGCCCCAAAGAAGGAACTTCCTAAAGGCACTGGAAAATGTTATTCCTCTTACACTGTTCAGTCCTTACCCTGTTTAACTGAGATTGCCAAAGTGGGCAATATTTAATGCCATTCCTGAGAGCAAACAATATATTGCTAACATCACTGCTATGAACTAAAATTCTCTTCCACTATTCATGAGCTGCCAAAATGGCGCAGTATTTTTACTGCTCTTCTCTGGTACCTAAGGCCAATCCTTTTGCTTGGTGGCCAGCGGTGTTCTCAGAGGAAGGCAGCACAGAGGCATAGTGCAGCAGATGTCGTTGCCCCAGTTGCTGCGGAGCAGGATGGCACCGCACACCTTCTCTTGGTGGGAAGCAAGGCCATGAACTGCCATGGCCGCAGAGCAGTGAGAAACAAGCAGCTCTCCATCATCACACTTTTGTTTCTTAGCTTTCTGAAAAGAAGGGGACCCACCCCATCCATGAGCTTTAAAAACAATTACAATTAATCTCTCTGCTGTTTTCCATCCTTTCTATTTTTTCAACAGCAAATTGACTGTCCTATAATTAGATGAAGGTAGCACTCATGCACGCATATTCACCATTTGTATGGCATAGTACCCACCTATCGGAAAATCAACTACTAACCAGCATATAAATGCTCCTTATTGGATGTGTATTCTTTTCTACCAGAATTAAAAGAGAATTTTAATATCTTTAATATTTTAAAAATTTAATATTTAAAATTGACTATTTAAACTATTAATATTTTATTATGTAATGTTTTTAATATTAAAAGAGAATTAATATTTTTATGGTTTTTATTTTGTTGGTTGAAGCCCAACTCCACAGCTAAAAAGAGAGCTCAAAATGAAATTCTTATACACATCTAAGCCAATAAAGTGGTTTAGATTTGATCTGACCCAGCCCAAAGAAATTCCATAATGGATAACTAACAAAAGAGTTCTGACAGCAAACCTGACCTCAGGTCTCGTCTGCATGTCATGTTTTGCTAAGCAGGCTGGGAAACACTTTTGCTTATTTGTCATTTTCTTTAATCATGGGCCTTGATCCTTGACAGAGAGTGTTCAAATTAACCCTAATGCTATACTGGAGCTCATACAAGATGCATTTTTAGCTTGATAAATACAATACTTGACAATATTTGAGTATTTTTTTTTTTCCTTTCCCTTTGGCAGATTCAGAGCCCAAAGAGTGGGTATATGGAAAAACCCACCTTTCCTCTGTGCTGCATTTGGACAGCTGAATAGCTTATTTTTTTCCATAGCAATCACAGTTTTTGGGTTTTTTTTTCCTTTTTCAAACTTTGTACTATTTAGGCATGTCTAGCTTCACTGGCTTTGCACTATACAGTGCTACTGTCATCAAAGGGAAGAGTTGTAAAATAAGTCATCATCTCACTAGGTGAATTTATTGCTGTCATAAAAATAAAGGCCCCCAAGGTTCACTGCATCCGCTGTACTGAAGACACAGAGTGCAAGCTTGGGGAATTTACTGTATTATACCACTGTGTCATTGTACCTACCTGAAAACTTGTCTCAGCTGACATCTGGAAGCATTAATAAAGAAAATGCAACCTAAGGAGAAAGAGCCAGGGATGTTTGATTTGTCGAAAGAAAAATGTACGCTATTATGAAGTCAGAAAGCAAGTTATAAGCCAGAGTTTGTATTTTACACAGTGAAGATGTTAGCTGGGCTTTATTAATGTTTTCATAAATTATTTGCTGAAACAGAGTCCCCTACACAAACTGCATGCTTATTTATCTGGTTTAGGAACTTGCCCCTTACGGGAAACACTACCACTTGAGCAGGAATTTGAAAATGGTTACACAGCTTGTTTTTTAAAGGTTATTATCCTGAAACTGTCAAGAAAGATTGTTTTCTCCTGTGAGTCCATGAGAGACAGAGACAGGAATCCCAGATTGCCTGTAGCAAGAGAATGAGCCGGAGAGCAGAATGCATCAGAGGAAGAAACAGTAGGTGGTAAAGACATTTAGGACCTCCAGCAAACAGTTTTTTGCCAGAGACGCTACAAGACTGAAGATGCTTGCTTAGGAAAACAGGTTTGCAAGGAACACTTTGCCCCTGGTTGCTCTGTGGACAATGTAGGTAATTAGAGGGCCCAGCAGAAGACAAGACCCACCTACACAAACTGCTGTACAATCCCAGAAAAAATCCCAGATCTGAAGAGATTTTAGCCTAAAGAAAATGGGAAGGAATTTCAGAAAATAGGAGCAAACAGGGTAAACTGAGTCTCGTACAGTTGTACAAGAAGTCAGTGGTAGAGCTAATAACGCCCCCCCCCCCCCAAAAAAAAAAAAAAAAAAGAACCCACAAAAAAACTTCCCACCCAAACCAAAAAAAACCCACCAAGTGAAAAACAAATCAAGTCCACAACCTGTACAATGCAACGCTGTCTTCTAGATCAGCAACAGTCTCCTTTGGAAGATTAATCCCCAGTTTGAGGGTTCACCTCCTCTGATTTAAAGATTTTTGCTAGACTATCTTTATAATGAATGGAGAATTATCACCACAATGTCTCCTAGTTTGTGTGTGTGTGTTTTGGCTAGGAGGAATCGCAACATAGAAGTCTCCAAGGTTTTCTAAATGCATTGAGAAGAGTCCCACCCAACACAACTAGGACAATCATTACTGGAATCCTTTGATTCAAGTTGTGGTTGAACATGAAGAAAAACCCCAGCTGATTCCAGAATTAAAAAAGGGAAAGTGGAAATGCTTTAAAGTAAAAACAAAGTATTCTGCTGACAGCAATTGAAATCACACATGCTGTCCGGAGAAAAGCTATAATTCTCGAGGTTTCACATAATTACATGTACTATCAACAAACAAAAATTAAGGACTCTCACTGAAGTTCCTGGGCAACTTCCCCGGTGATTCTAATGTAAATACAGTCCTACTGTATATTCTCAAAATAAACCTACAACTGACAGATCATACCTCATGAGAACACAGCTTTGAAAAGCCTAACAGCTCCAGACGTTCCTGGCATAAGAAATTGCTGGGATGGGAACAGGGAGATGGTTTTGCCATTGTTCAGAACTTGTTGCAGAAACGTAGCCCAGCCAGAGATACAATTCTACAAGATCCTATGTTGAGAATATGTGAAAGAATTTTTTCTATTTTTTAATATATCCTCTTCCACTGTGTTGGAATCTGTATTAAGAACTTAAATCACTTTAAAAAAATTAGAAAATTTACAACCCTGAACACACGCTGATTTGCTTGTTCTCAAGACGCTTTTCTCCTTTTTCCCCCTCTGACTGACCGTCTCTAGAGAAGGAAGCTTTCTGATGAACGTTTCTACATTATCGCGTACCTTAAAGCCACTACCTTGAAATCTTCAAATAAAACAAACAAATACTCAAATAGAAACCAAGATTCATAGATCCCTTGTGTTAAGATACAGCCAATGTATGAAACACATAGACAGAGCCACACCACAGAAGTGAACATCTGCAGAAAGCATGTTCATGAGTGATATTACTTGATGGAAATGTCTACATTAAGCCTCTCCCTTGTTCCCTAGCTGTCATGTGAAAATCCCACAGCCAAATCAGGTCAGCTTTGTCAAGCAGCTGCAATAAGCCTTATGGGTTTCCAGAGAAAAAGGAGCTGCATACTTCAGCATCTCGCTGAAGCTGAGGAGTGGGCCAGAAGCACGAGGAGAAAATCTTCATGGGAGGTGCGACAGGTCTGGATATTTGGCCATCTCTTCCCAGAGCAGGAATGAACTAGAGTGACTGATCTCAAGGTGGACATCAATGATAAACCAGGAAGGGAGTGCAGATAAGAAGAAGGATAAAATTAAATGAAGGTACTGTGGAAAGATTACCTTACAAATGAAGAAAGGGAAGAGCGATTTGTCATAACCAAAAGTCAGGTACCTGCAAACAGCAGGTGGAAATTATAATATGAAAGAGAACTCGCTGATCATTTCTGAACAACCTGAAAGGACTTTCAATTTAACAAAGACAGCAGCACCTAGAGAACATACCAAGACATTCTGCAGCCCTAGCAAGCATCTGGCAGGCAATTCCATTACATTTGAGACAGGAACCGAAGACATTACAATACTAATAACGGTTGCTGCATACATCAGGAGACAAGGGTCTAACAGAGGTTCACGTCACACTGAGGCATTCTGACAGTGATTGAATTTCAGTAAGCAAAGCACTCTATATAAAAATAAAAAGCCCAGGCGGTTTAATATCCCAGGCAGAGGACCAGTGTAAACCCTAGCTTCACCAGTTTTAAAGGAAGAAATACAGCACTTAAGTGGCATGTGAAGGTAGAAAACAGGTCATTGAAAATAGAGAGTAGAAAATTTGGCACATTTTGTGCCAAGCATGGTAATCTGAGGTCCACAGCAGAGAAAGTGTCTTACTACACTGACTCCTTTTGTTCGTTCCCCTCCTTAATATCCATACTACAAGCTTCCTCTAACCCTGACTTTAGTGAGAGAAGAGTCTACCTTAAAGGAATGAACACTAGCAGAAAAGTCCAGAGGATTTTAACTACTCAGCATGCAAAACTGGCATCTTAAGAAATAGTTCTCACCTGTGAGTTCTAAAGAATGATTACAGCATTTAAGAACAAGTTAGGAAAGACAAAGTACATTTTTAGCAGTAATGTACAAGGAATAAGATACATGCCATTGATAAGCAAGACAGGAAGGCTGTACCAGAGCTACGGCACTGCAGATGTAGTCTTTGCCTCACCAAGCTTCTTTTGTTCTCCCTCCCCCCCACACTGTCACTGATTCAATGGCGTTATCTATTCAATTCATACAATTCATATTAGAAGCATATGTTTTCATCCACTGCACATTCTATTTGCATATGTACAGTTTATAATCAAAAGCAGTACAGCTGAAGTTAGCATTCGAAAAGCTGAGGAAAGTGAGTTAGCACTGGCCTTTGAGGCTGGAGCTGGTTAGCAATGTATCCTATATGTACTTTGGCAATTAGAAAATGTTTTCTCCCTACTCCAGAAAAACAAGTGATCATCCATTTCCTCTTTCCCATATTCAAGGCCATTCTTGTGAAGGAAATAATGAAAATGCATCAACAAGCATGTGATTAGCTAGGTATCCACATGATACTGCAGCTTGTAATAGTAAACAGGTTGCATGGTTCTTGCAGAATCCCTTCCCAAAATTTCACCATGTTTATTAGTTAAGTTGACAGGTCTCTTCTTCAGGTAGCCTGGATTTTCTGTGCCTTTCTTCTCCTAATGGACAAATCTGAGAAAAAAAATATTTTTCTTCTCTTTCCAGGAACTATCTATATTGCTTAACCCAACACAGAATTGTTTGCACTCAGTCCAGGACAAGCTAGTTGTGTATTTATTTGCTGGTGGACTTGGGAGCAAGCCCCAGGTTTATGAAGGGAAGAATTCAGTAAAATTCCAGATTTAGGTTGGGGAAAAACAACTGAAGGTTTAACGTGAGCACTCCACTACTTAAATTTTCTACATGAGACTAGAAATGCCTCAGGAAGCATCAGCTTCTCCACAAAAACTTTCCTTGCATTTCTCCAGTTGCCGTGACCCAGAAGTATGAGTCATCTTTAAGGTCTGACTTTTCAAACTGAATAAAATTTTTTCAAAATCTTCTCATGAGTTTCCACTTTCATTTTTACATACTTCTACTAGCTATTTAGTATTATCTACTATCAGTCTCCTTTGACAACTCTTAGCAGTGTTTAATGCTTATTAGAGAAAATTTGCTTATTATGCTAAACAAGGAACTTAACAAAAACTGCCATATAAACCAATGCTAAGGGCAATAATTACCTTGCACTGAACAGAGGCACTCATTGGGAATAATTTTTTACCACAGGGAAAAGAAATTCACCTTTACAGCACCCAACAGATTTTGAGCAATTTGCACATACTCCTCTTGCTGATATAATGACGCACTCATCCTTCACTTCTCTGGAAAAAAAAAAAAAAAAAAAAAAAAAAAAAAAAAGACCCTTGAAACAGGCAACCTCCTTCCTTGTCATGTATCCGAGCATCAGTAACACAAAGGTCCCTCTCACTAAAATACATCGGTCATGCCAGCCTTGATCCAACAGCAGACTGTATTGCTCTCCTTGAAGCACCCCCAAACCATCAGTACAAATTTAATGCATCTTCAGTCACAGACTTAAGTAGTTGAAGGCTTCAGCAGCTGTCAAAACCTGCTTACAGATCTAGATTTGACAGTACACCCATGCGAATCCAGACTGATTTTTAACTATTTCCTGACTAATGTAGAGCCAATGAAGTATGCCTGATTAGTAGCCCCTCTTACCACAAAGAAATGCAAGGTTGGGAATGGCTCTGCCACCTTTCATTGCAATCGGCATTTTATTTAAAAATAGAATAAGGAGTGAAGTAGAGTTTGACCTTTTTGATTGGCATTAAGTCCTCAGCTGGGCTTTCTGCTAAATGGCATTTTTAATGGTTGTTGTGATATTGATATCAGCCTCCTTGTTCTGGTACAGGCCCAAGCCACCTGTAGATGACCATATAGGTCACTGAAAGGCTGTCACATTACAACGTTTGATCACAGAAGTGGATTCATAAAAACAACCTGAAGTCCGAAGAACTTCATATCCCACTTCTAAACTAGTGGGCCCACTGGGGCATGATGTATTTCACATATGGCAGATATGGGATATGGCAGAAAGCAAAAAACCTCAGAAATTGATGAATCTTAGCAAAAAACACAAAAGTACCATTTCTGATGAACTTGACTGTTTTATGGAAGCTGGAAATGGGAAAGAAACTGTCCGTGACAAATTTAATAAGACCACATTTCAGTCCTTACAATCTGGCTCAATCAGATAATTTTACAGACCACTTTGTCTTTTCACCTTGGTGTATCTATGCAAATTATGGCTGGAGACATGAGTGAAAAGGAATTTTGTGATCCCATTTCTAATAGAACATATCACCTGAATATATCACTGATGAGCTCTGTTTAGCATTTGAAGGTGTGGGTAAACCACACATAGAACAGCTCAGCCAACCCAGTGTAACAGTAAGGAAGGTAAGAAAACTGCTCCTTACAAGCAGGTTTCAAGGAAACATTAAGATATATAAATAGACTTGTTAACTGCAAATACATGGATTAGTATATGACAACATTAAATCTGCTTATTCAAGGTTTGGGAAACCATCAGTCTTTTTCACACATCCTAAACTAACACATATTAAAGATAAGCCAGTATAAAAGCAATGGGGCAAACTTCATGTTCCTGAACCTCTGGCAAATCTTCCATCAAATCAGAAACGCGTGCAAGATTCTGTCTTTATAGGTCTCAGTATGTTAAATTAAATATTTGTCCCTGGGACAACTGGAGTCTATATTTTTGCATTAAAATGGTAGTTTGATGAATTTTTCTCCCTTTTACAAAGGCTAGGAGCTTTGAACATGAATAAGCTTCAAGTTGGCTAATTATTAGGATCCAAATTTAGCAAAAGCCAGCATAGTAACAGGAAGGCAAGAATATATTTTTCTTAGGCAAACCCCTCTGCCCCATGTCATTCAGCTTTGCTTTTGTTTTCACACTTTTCAAAAAGAGTCTTGAAAGCTCTCTCAAGTGTCTCTGAGGTAAAAATTACATATTTGTCTGAAATTCCTTAAACTCAAACTTGAAGAGCTGACTGCTCCTTTGGGGCTACTGGAATCATTCTGCATTTCACTGCACGAGCTGATTATTGCTACAAATACCAGCACACATTGAAAGAAGACGGCAGAGGGAATGGTTGAGTACAATGCAATGGGAAGCAGCAGGATGCACAGAGGTGATGCAGGACTTGGTGTGAGTCAGCAATTGAAAAACAGAGGCCACATGCTATCTGAAAACAGATGAAGAAAAGGATACATGTCAGAATTCAGGTTTCATCTGTCTTATCTTTTCATGGCTGCTTCTCATTACTGGAGTTATCATGACTTCAATACAAAGTGATGGTACTCAAAACCAAGTTGAAAAATAGCTGGTGTTTCCTCAGAATAAGGGGGACAAAGTATGAAAGAAAAAACAAAAATGCTATTACTTCCAGTTGTGTCCAAGAAACCCTCACAGTAATTACGGGACTATGTTTACATAATACTCTGAAGTCTGAAGAAACGTGCCTATTTTGTAAATGGATTATTGAGCAAATTATGCAGGTAATTCTAAACTAGGTGCTGTGTGATGAAGAGTCATCTGAAACACAAGCAATCAACTGATGCTCAGCAAGAAGAACAAACTTTTGCACTATCTGGCTAATTCTAAACTGGCAAATAAGAATTACAACAAGGAACAAATGATCCTCTATACTGTTAGAGTGACTTGAAGCACAGCTCAGGAGCTAGGACAGGTCAGGAAAAGTTTCAGATTAACTAGTGCAGATAAGACCTCACCCTTTTCACATGCTGGCAGTGGTATGGTCCTGCAATGCTGGGCTCTAAAGGTGACCGCAGCAGACTGGGGAGCAACATGACCAGCAGGGCATGGTCCCCCTGTCCCAAGCAGGGTGAGCAGAGCAGGAGTGGTAACTGCAACAGGTTCCAACTCCAGCATCTGGAGCCCAACAACAGTCAGGCAAAGGCAAGGTAGCAATTCAGAGCTAAGATCAATCAAAAAAATTAGGACAAAAATTCAGGAACACAACTGGAGACAGGCAAACCTACAACATAGCTCCAAAAAGAACTGGGTGCCCAGGCCTGAATACAAGGCGCCTAAGGCATGGGAGGGCAATGGGAGGAGTCCCAAGTGAGGCTGATGAGGGCAATTAAGACCTGCTGGTGCACTCAAGACCCTGACACTTTCTCTCAAGGCATTAGGCGAAAAAACCAAAAACCTTTATGAAATAGCAAAAAGACCATAGGGAAATGAAAGGCAATCTTCATGGACATCCATAAGAAAGTAGTTCAGGACAAGTGAAAATACAGCTTGACCTGGAATCTCTGAAAATACATGATGTGCTAGCAAGGACAATCAAGAAAAGAAGCTACTGGTGGGCTAATGTATACAGTCCCAGCTTGAGCTTAATGTCCCATGTTTGGGCCCAAGATTGCACATACTGGTTGTGCTGGTTTTGGCTGGGATAGAGTTAATTTTTTTCATAGTGGCTAGTATGGGGCTATGGTTTGGATTTGTGCTGAACACAGTGCTGATAACACAGGGATGTTTTTGTTACTGCTGAGCAGTGCTTACACAGAGCCAGGGCCTTTTCTGCCTCTCACACCATCCCAGCAACAAGTAGGCTGGGAGTACACAAGGAGTTGGGAGGGGACACAGCTGGGACAGCTGACCCCAAATGACTGAAGGAATAATCCATACCATGTGACATTATGCTCAGCATATAAAGCTGGGGGGGGGGGCAGCGGGAAGGAAGAAGGAGGATGTTTAGACTGATGGTGTTTACCTTCTCAAGGAACTGTTATGTATGATGGAGCCCTGCTTTCCTAGACATGGCTGAACACCTTTTTTTGCTTTGTTTGCATGCACAACTTTTGTGTTACCTAGTGAGGTGTCTTTATCTTGACTCACAAGTTTTCTCATTTTTATTCTTCCAATTCTCCTCCCCATCCCATCAAGGAGAAGTGAGTGAGCAGCTGTGTGGTACTTCATTGCCAACTGGGGTTAAACCCCAAAACTGATCCAGTGCTGTTCAGCAGAGTTCTCTTTCTCATGACAAATTGTTGCTCATCACCCAAGGCTCAGTTGAGATATTCCAGATCTGTAATTTAAGATGTGCCTCCTCTTCTCCGACTGTGTCTAGCACAAAGAGATAGACAGCACTAACAAAGGCTCTTTTTCAATGCTGTCTTCTTATCATTTTTGCCACAAGGCCTGTGAGACTCCAGAGTAGAAGGCAACTGTAATGAAATCTAGTGGCTCCTGCATTTGACCTTCAGAAACAAGAAGGAGAGTGGGCACAGAGACATATTTTCAGATGCTATGGAGCCTTTGACAATGGCACTGTGCACATAAATCACATAAAAATTCAGAACTGATCATCATAACATGCAGTCTGTCCCTCACAGTTATCTCCCTTTGCAGTCAGGCAGCTCACTGCACTCTCAGATCCTTCAGGACTGCAGGAACCACCTGGAGCAGCATAGCTGCTGCCAACCGCCGTATCATTTAGGGCCATACTGAGTATCTGGCATCTGACACAATGCATGGTGCTAACATTCAAAACTCACATAGCCTGATACGCACTAGTGGGAAGAGGATGTACCTCTGGCCTCATACGTGAAAAGTGGGGGTTTTCAGACTAGTAGTGTGGATGCTGTCAGTACTGCCAAGCTACACGCGTCCTGGGGAGATCCCCCACGGATCACCTCTCCAGGCTTTCACATCTTAACAAACATCGCCAGTTTGGCCATGGGTGCATGATTGATTGTCTGCCTCAAAGACTACTTAGCAGTAAAAATCAGCAGTATTTTTCAATTTTCAACTGAAGTTTAAACAAATGTTCAATTCTGTAGTAGAATGTTTTGACATTACTGAAATTTTTTATTTTTATTCCTTCAATATGAAATTTCAAACACTGGAACTTGCTGATGAATTAGCATTTGCCAGAGGAAATGCATCCAGTTGTGTACAACTGCGGTCAGTTTAACACAGACATACCTCAAGATAGCCATTACATTTCCTTTTCCCAGGCTGTCATATAACAAATGTTTATTCAGGAAAAAACCCAATTCCTTGGCCTAGGGCCCTCATCACTGAGTCAGAAGTAACAGATATTACGTTATTGCCTGGTGAGCTGATCAAAATTAGAGTACGTGTTGTCACTGCACCTTAAATCTGAAAAAAGGCGGTGAAGGCAGCAAGTACCCTTTCAGCCAAGGCCAGTACAAGTGGGACATTGCAATGTATATGGATAGGATAATGGATAGCTGTACCATAATATGTTTTCTCCTTTGGATTCATTCAGTCATTTTTTGTTTATTTTCTTTTTGTTGTTGTTTTCTGGAACAATAAAGAAGGTGGAACATATAATACGAACCTGAGGGGTACAGTAATAAACCCACAGTTATTAATGATCTGTCCTGGTTCTAGCAATGAGACCCTGACAGCTGTCAGGTTTCAAACACATCAGACACCTATTGTGAAATGTACTGAGAATATCCAAGGCCTGTTATGATTCTCAGTGTTGCATATGCCTGGCCGTGGGAAGTCTGAGAAGCCCTTTGGAATTGTGCATCATGCATTAATATGACAGAATTTTTATAGACAGGGAAAGATCATCTTGTGGCATTTGTACCCTTCCTGGTCGTGCAGCCCTCAGCTGATCATGAGTTTGCACACTCTTCCAGTGGGGCACTGGGGCTACCTCCAGGATCCAAATTTAGGGTATTTATGATCCATTCAGTCAAAAATATAAGGACATTATCTACCCCTCTGGTTGGAATGCAGTATGAGAGCACAAGGAGTACATAAACAAGTATCAAAGGACCTAATTCTGCAAGATTTTCCAAGTCTGTGGAAAGTAGCAAGTATAGTAAACTTCCAGTTATTTCAGACTTGCTTAAGCACCAAGCTCGTGTCTCATGCAGGATACGCCAGGATGAGCATGATAAAAGTAAACGGGTTCCTAAGTTCACACTGCAGCAAACTATGGGGCAGACCTTGAAGCAAGCACGTGCATACTTTCAACTTGTTAGAAGAAAAGCAGAACTGTGCTTCAGAATGAGGTAACAGTAAGATCATTTCTTGTTGGAATATATTTTGGGCACATTTGGGATTGGCAAGGAGATATGCTAATTCAAATCCCAGCCAAGCCATCACATTGGTCAAGGGCCCAATTCTAAAGTTCATTCTTAATATCCTGCCTCAGTGAGGGTTGAGAGAAATGGAGAGAGTAGAATTTGATGTATTATAACTATGTAAGAAATACATGCACTAAAGCACTAGAATTCAGAGAAGCAGAGTCAGCCAACAGTTCCCTCTCATCGCTGATGTCTCTGTATTTTGACCATGCCAGGCACTGCAGACTGCACTCCCTACTTCCAATATCCTTCAGAATTTTTCCTATTTGTCAATTTACTTCTGACGCTGCCACAATCATTGCACAAAGGAAGCTGCTAGGCTGTTGTGAACTGATTCTTGTGACTACAGACACGCTGTTCTCTTCTAGATTGCAAAACACAAAAGGTCAGTCCTTCCACCATGCTAGTGCAACAATGAACTGATACAGACAACAAAATCAGCAAGGACAGACCTGAAAATGAGTATCCAATCTGGGGAAGCACACTGCCTGAAGGACTTGCCACAAATCTGGTTGTTTCACTGCTGGAACAAGCTATTAGTGGGGCAGGGTTCCTGGCACAGTCACATATCTGCTTCAGCTCGTAATAAAGGCCACTTTTAATGCTTGTTGCATACACTGCGTGCCTATAAGGGCTGCCAGGAAAGCAAAGTTAGTTTCAGTAAGAAAGTCCTCAAAACACCCCTCTTGCTGTTATGAATCTGTCCATAATGAATCCATGACGAAAGACCAAACTGCAAGTTTTGTCAAAAGCTCAGCACAATATCCATATTTTTAAATAATCCATGGAAAATATCTTTCTTAAAATAATTAATTGAAACAAGGGGGTTGTGTTTGTGCGGTATTTTTTCTCATTGCTGTGCTTTCAACCAAAGCATTGCTATAGGTTAATAACTGAATTTTGAAGGTGGCAATGAAAAATCAAGATGCAATTTTGTCCTCTGTACCGTACCTCATGTAGTATAATTTTGGTCAGTGTCTCCAGCTTATCACAGGCCCTAACTTAATGCCAACAACAAAAGGTAATAAAAGAATTGGAACACTTAAGGAAAAGTGAAACTTCTGTTTCAGCTGATTAAATAATGTACAAAAATTAAAAAGATTATTTCTATTGGTAAAAAACAGATTATTAAAAGCTGAAAATAATAATCTATCTGACAGTATGTAGCCTAGCGAAAGAAATTTTAAATGTATATAATTTTAACTTCATGACACACTTAGGCTATAGCAAATCACTTCTGTTCATGTGGGAAATATCAGAGTATGTGATATGGTTATGAATGTGTTTGTTTACAATACATATGTGAAGGATGAATCATGTATCCTTGTTTGTATGAAAAAGAGCAAGACCTTTGTTTAAAACAAATTATGGAAGTTACAAGGTGCCTTAGCAAATGTATTTACCAAAGTGCTGTTAAATATAAATAGATTAATAAACACACTTCAAAGATAAACCAAATTACAATAAAGATGTATTTTGAGAATCTTCTCAGAAAGCATTGGGAAATGGGAGTTCCAGATGTTACAGTTAGAGCGTTCCCACTGAATACAAGAAAGACTAGATTCTTTGGTAATAAAACCACAGCTAAGACTTTAGCATATAGAGCACATAATGAAATTTGTGTTCTTCTCAAATTTGTAAACAGGAAGAATGTGACTTTATGCCTGTCATGGTTCAGCCCCAGCCAGCGGCTGAGTAGCACACGGCTGCTTGCTCACTCCTCTCCCCGCGGTGGAATTGTTGTCCCAAATGTGGGATTGTTTACTCGGCGTGCAGTACACCCATACACACACAGAGCAACTTTATTTATTTCACATCTGCACAGAGGTGGTGTTAGGTGGTAATTCCACAAGGCTAGCACACTACACACAGAATCTACAACATGTTTATCTTGTTACAGGATTAGAAAACCCCACCTAATTTTACACTAATTAGTTATTAATTACCTCATCATGTACTATTTGTCAGGAATATTTAAATTAGCACCATGCACCTTGAGGGTGTGGGGGGTAATTTCCATAGTCCTTTAGGTGGCCACTCCTCCAGCCACCCTTACTTTTCCCCTAGATACTGCCAATTTTTGTTGATTTTGGTCCTCAGGCAATCACCCAGCTCTCAGTGCCTTCTGGGGCAGGGTGTTTCTTCTTCATCAGTTTTTCAGCTCTCCTTCCAGGATACTCTTTATCAGTCCTTTAGCTCTTCTTCAAAGGTATTGTCGTTAGCAAAGCAAGGTAGTGCATTTAACCCTAAATTAAACAGTGTCTAACCACTAACCCAAACACAATTCTGTCCCTGTAAAGTGGAAAATTCTACTTTATAGATATCAGGATGGGGAGGAGAATCAGAAGAAAAAGGTAAAGCTCATGGGTTGGGATAAGGACAGTTTACTGGCACAATAAAGGAAGAGGGAAATAACAACAACAGTACTCATACAAGAATATACAAAGCAGGTGATACACAATGCAATTTTCTCCCCCTGCCCCCAGAGCCTGATGCTCAGCCTGTCCCAGAGTAGCAATATCTTTTCCCTGGCTAGCTCCCCCCTTATAAACTGAGCATGCTCTCATGGTATAGAATATCTTTTGGCTAGTTTAGGTCCTGGTCCTTCTTATCAAAATTAACTCTATCCTATCCAAAAAAACAGGACATATTCCACCCCTTATTCTATACCAGCTGCATCATGCCCAGATCCTACACATTCAAATTAACCACTACCATTCTTCCTGCCTTTGATATATATCCACAGAGCTGTTGGATAAACTTTCTCCTCAAATGTCCTGTGGAGAGTCCAGTTCTTGAGCTTAGATATGCTCCCAGCTAAGCAATGCAGTGACACTGGAGAAGAACCCTTAATCTGAAGAACCCCAAAAAAGGAATAGGTATAAAGATATTGTGAGATCTTGTCACGGCTGGGATGCTTCATGATACGAGGAGTTCTGTTAAAGCACAAATAGTTTCAAGAAATCCACAAAGAGTTACACACACTCAAGGTTAGGTAGAAGTTCACTAATATTTCTAATACTTAAATTTTGCACTGTTAACCAACAGTACTGGGCAACTCATTCCTGAATTAACTCCTCTGCAGACTAAATCACACACCAGATGTTATAAAGGACAATCCCCAATGGGATTTGGGAGGTTAATTCTCATGAGCATTTTTGAAAATCAACTCACCAGTTTTGCAAACCCTGGCCTGAGGTTTTCTGCTGGAGTTTTTTACTGGGTAATGTTGGATCACAACAATTTCTTTATACATCAAATCAAGAACACCAATATATGAGCATCCACTCCATTTCTGCCTCCAGATACCAAGACAAAAGCAGCAATCTTAATTACTTAAATTAAAATAGCAAGACATATACGATCATCCCTTTTTAGACCAAACCAGCTCCTAAAATGACAACTGATGCAAAAATAATTAAAACAAGACAGATGGG
>VXBL01007431.1:186138-225214 GCA_013400195.1 Aramus guarauna
GAGAAGGGGGGGGGGGAAGGAGAAATAATGCATTTAGAATTTGAAGAGAAGTAATTAGTTTTGGCAGGTTATTTATTTATGTAAATTGAAAAATTAGCTGTAGCAGGCACAGGCACCAGATACAAATGCCTGCTCTGCTCTCTACTCACAACAAAAGAAGAAAATGTTATGGCAAAATAGCACACTGGATTTCAAAGCATGTATGCTTCCTCAGAGAATACGTAAGAGAGTGTTTTCCACAATGAAACTTCCCTGGCCAGCAACAGACAGAATGCCAAGAGACAATCTTAGTAATCTTAAAGTTTAGAGGGTTCTTTGGTTGGTTTTTTATTTTGTTTTTTTACCAGACACATTTCTTGAATTGCCACTGCAGTATACATTGTCTTCTCAAATTTTCTGCAGTTCAGAAAATACATTGAAGTGTGACTCAGTAATGTAGCTCAGCGACTGGATTAGTACCACTATCTGGAGAAAAATAGATGGTTTTAAGGCACATTGTTTTAAGTTTTAATGATGCTATAGTCTTATTTTTATACCTTCCACCTCCTTTGATAAACAAGTCCTCTGGAGACATCAGTGATGCCAAAATGAGAAAATTATTTAATTTCTTGGTATCAGGTGCTACTCTTTGTATGTTTATAGAGGGACAGTATCATTTTAGCTAACATTAATAAGCAATACTGAAGAGGCTGTTGTTAAACCAACACACAATCATTTTGTGGTTTGTAACATACCATTCACTGGCTTTCTTCAGCCTTTCTTCCCATCTTTCTCCCCTTGCAAGTATGTGAAGATCTACAACCATTCATTGACTTTCTTCAGTCTTTCTTCACATCTTTCTCCCCTTGCAAGTATGTGAAGATCTATGCACACCACCACTGTCAGAAGGCACCTTGACCTTCTGTACAGAGGTTAAGGCATCATCTCCTATGATTGAGGCAGGGTCAAATAGCAAGAACAATCCTGTTCCTTTTTTAACAGATGATGCCTTTGTCCTTAGAGTCACCTGTCTGACTAACCACTAAGATCCAAATTTAGTCTTGAGTAGCAGTCTTCTAGTAACTCAGGATTTACAAAAAAAACCCCAGAATTACTTCAGAGAGACTCGGGGACTTCAGTTCTGCTTTAAGCACCACAGTCTGGTAGAGGATACAGCCTGTCACCTCAGCACCTGCATTTCCTGATTTGCAGACTTACAAAACATGCATGCTGCAAGGCATGCTTAACATCTGCTCTCCCCAAGGAGTTCTGCAGCCCAAAGGCAAAGCTCTAAGTACAAGGTAACAAAAAAGAGTAGTTATTACTGCTATTCACATTCACTGCCTTTGACCCAGAAAGCCTTTCAACCTTTGAAGCACCCTTGAGTTGCATTTTAAGTCATTGCAGTCCACTCTTTCTGCTCAGAAGCACAAAATAACAGGCAGCAGAAGGAATATAAATTGCTTTATGGATGCTATAAATACAAATAACCCTCACCCATAAAGTTGCATTGGCATTACAAAGATCTAGTCATTTATTTACTGCACGGCACAGCTACTCTGCAGCACTTGGAGGAGGTGGATGATCATGCTGTCACAGAGATTCCATCTTTAGCACGTGAAATGTCCCTCTGACTCATGTAACATGCGAGAGAAAAAAAATGCTGTGAATGCAAGCACCTGCAATACACAATAGCCTTAGAATTGTAAGAAGCAATAAAGAGTACTCCTATATGTCAGCATTGAACCTGGATAGCTGTATCCCATGATTTATATCCTATCCCAAATAACTCCTGAGAGAAATAGAATCATAAAGAAGAAAAATCCTGAAAGATGTTAATTTAGTAAGTCTTCCAGAGGCTTCAGCTTTACAAAGCACTAAAGGTGTAACAGTCCCACTTCAGGAAGAAGCTGTGAAGCCCTGCACAATTTTTTCTTCATTAGCCTTCATCCCTGTGTGTGTATTCACTCAAAAAATAGAGATGGATTTTAAACTAAATTGTACTGTTAAAACACTTCTATTTTGGAATAAATCTCTGCCTTGTTACTCCATAGTCAGATTAAGATAATCCAAGACTTCTTGGTGCAACACAAAATTAAATTCCTCTTCTATTTGGAGAAAAGTGGCATAGCAATTCTCAGTTGAGATATATCCTGTACCTCCCTGAGAGCAACAAGGAGATATCATAAATCATACCTGCAAATCTATATTTTGAGAGTAGAAGACAGTAAAAAGATCTCTGACATTGGTTCATCTGTTAATCTGGATGCATATTCAACTGCCAGTAGCATAGCCTCCATTCCCATGTTTCCAGTCCACGTTCTTTCTTAATTGCAATCTATGCTTTATTTATTCATTCAAATTAGCATATTCACCACTCCTGGAAAAACTTGTCCCCTGATATCAACACTGGATATAAAATCTTCATGTTGAACTAATGTGATGGCAAATGAATATTATTTACATGAACAACACAATTCTTGGCCTTCAGGAAAAAAGGTTACAACAGGTAGGAATTACCTCGTTTACTCTCAGTTCTAATTTTCCTTTTACAAGCCAGATTCAGAGGAAGGTCTTTAACAAACTCTTGCAACAGCAGCCTCTTTCTTCTGGACAGATAGATAAAGGTCATGGTTTAAGAGTTAGTACTAAAAATGGTGTTACCCTAGGAGACTGAATAATAAGAACTGTCACAAGAGAACGCTAGCATTTTTTCTACCCAAGACTGATGGCTTTGGCAAAGTGGGTGGTGTAACATCATGGCTTTGCCAGCCAGGATATGTGGCCCTCACATGTAGTAACACATCATTTTCAGATGGCCACAGGAAGTAATTTCTTTGAAGAAAAGACATTCTCCTTTGGTTTCCTCGCTATAAAATAGTTATTATAAGGCTTATTTATTTTGCAGCTGAAAGGAGTTGTTTAAAGAAGCTCCAAAGAAATTCTGGCTAAGATTAGGAATTAGACGCTTAACTGCTATTTAGATGCTTTGGCACTTACCAAATCTCACTCTATACAGACGTTTTGTGTTTATGCAGGATAAAACAGTCTTTAATGCTTTTAATTAATGTCATCAACTAAAAAAAAAAGGTTTTGGTCCAAGAATAAGTGCTTTAAATCAGTATTTAACTGTCTTTGTGCTATCCACCATTTTGTCTGGATCTTCACTACAGTCCATGTAATGCATAATCAGATAAAAGTCAGACAAGATTTGAAAAAAAAAGTAATTTGTAGAATTCAAATATCATGCTAATAAGTTACGCAATTCCCATGGAAACTAAGTTAAATCATAATTAAGGGTTTTGGGTAAGTTGTATCAATACTGCTACAAATTGCTGCACATGCGTACACAGCAATTCTCCTAGGACTCATCATTGGCATATTGTAATGGTTGCCAGAGTATTTTCATTTGTTTGGTTTATTGATTAATTAAACAATCATGAAAGACCTTTATATGTATTATAACAGAAAGAAACCCATCTAAAAGTACATTTGTCCTGTAACATCACCTTCACAACCCTAGTGGTGCACACAGCTAGTGGTACGCCTGAGGAGGCCAATAAGCAGGTGCTAAGAAATCATGAGGAATACAGGTACAAGATGTGCTGCTTTGCCTTCAACCTCCCCCTGAGGAGAGCCAAATCAATGTACAAAAAACAGGACAGGTGTGGGTGGAGAGCTATAGCTCCCATAACGCTGATGGCTTTGGTGGAGCTTCCTGAGTTCGTCTAGGGCCAGCAGCAACATATGAGAATTCAGCACCTTCACCACTCGCTTTTATGAACCATCAAGTCCATCAAAGGTGGAGTCTTGAAAAGCAAAAAATAACATTCCCACTAAAACTCTACCGGTCCTGAGCACATAGACTCAGTAACTTTCTTTTAGGGGATCTTCATACCTATATCTTTTCTGTTTTTTCAAATTGTTCAAAGTTATCTCTAGCTCCAGGGAACCTAAATTAGGCAATAATTAAAAACATTCTTGCACTACAAAGAGTCCTTTTAAAAATCACTAAAACTAAGAAATGAGAGAACTGCCCAAAACAATTCAGAGTGAATCATTTAACTGGGTTCCCAAAATGAAGAACGCCCTAATTAACTACCTATTCCCAGTTGTGAATGAACAAACAACTTCAACATTTAAAGGAGCAGCACAAAGAATACAGACTGGGAGATGCAGTGTAACCTAAATTCCTGTGGTTAGATAGTCCAGTAGTTGATGAAGTTTCTAGCTAAAAGATGAGTATGGACAGTAAGTAGCATCCAGGTACCTAATGCATTTCATGGCTCTTGCCTCTGATTTGCTAGAGTGCTCATTCAGTATTCAGTGCTTATTCAATATTCTGTCATGAATATTCTCCTAGTACAGTTTCTGTAGTCCTTCCTTGCAACCTGTCATTCAACAACTCTTCTGTGAAATTACTGAGATTCTTCAATCAAGGCATTCTGAAAGTAAAATAAACCCATTTTTTTCATTAATCAGGTGTAAATAATTTGCTTCACATCACCTAGAAAGATAGGAGTACTTTCTCAGGTGGAATTCAGCTGCCATAACCAAGAAACTATGCTTGCTCTTCCTGCTGTCTCCTCTCTCATTTGCCAGCCACCTCCCAGTATCTTCAAGGTTTTACAAAGAAAACCTCTATTACACAATGTTCTGTTCTGAATAAGACAGAAACATTCCTACAAAAAAAAAAGTGTTTGGGATCATGTCTCCAGTGTTGAAATGCATCTAACCAAAGGGAATGTATTGCACGGGCAACTTTATTTGCCTCTTTCTCTGGTTGGTCATTGATTGCCAGGCTTCTTCAAGTGTTTGCATCTAGAGTAGACATTGCCTACAACATTTTGAAGTTACAATCATAGGCAAGGTTCTGATCATCTCTCACAGGGGTACTCCCACTACGGACGCAGAAATTAGCTGCAAATTTCTAGGCAGAATCTGCAGAAGATGTGGAAATATCTTTCCAAAGACTTCATCATGAAGCCAAACATTAATTTCTTCCTCCAAAGCAGGATGGCGTTTAAAACAACTAATGAAACTACATTTTCTCTATTCTCATTCTCAAAAACACAGAGTCATTTAGGACAGCATATTCAATACCAGTATCTGCACCAAGCTGACATTCAGCGTGGGAATTGTTTGGGCCACTTTCTTAAGTCTGGCAACTGAAAAACTAGATCATTTAAAGGAATTGACGTTTAAGTCATATATGGTTCTCAACCTTAACTATGGTGGAGCTGTCACAATTGGCAGTCTAATAAGGCCCACATACAATAGCTGGAGTGCTAATGTCTAATTTAAAGTGATAACAGTTAATTCTCTCCCTTGCTTTGTATGTCACTATGCTTTAAACTGTTATCACTGGAATATAAAAAAATAACCAAACTTGAACATTAAGCATCAGGAAGAGGGTAAAATAGGAATCTGAGACTTGAAGCCTGTATGTCCCACATACACTACTGCAAAAGGTCAATTTGAGTCAAGGCTACCTGTATCAGCCTTTATGTAAAAAGACTGATGATTTGATGAGTAGTAACACGCTGCTGACTACAAATTATTGCTACTCCAAAGGCTGATGCCATACTTTTTATCCCACTTTTAAACAATTACACAGAGAGAGAGAGAGCACTTTCCTGGAGTGGTTTCCACTACATTTGGATCATTTCTGAGTTTTGAGGCAATTTTTAAAAAGCTATCTGGTGATTTCTTTCCATCTCTAGGGAACATAACTTTAATATGTCCTTCTAGAGAGATCATTCGGATAAAGTAAGAAAAAAAAAAAAAAGAGAGAGACAGCAAGTTGGTTAGAAAAGGTTTTTAAAAAGGCTGGAAATTCAAACCCAGGCCCTTGTCAGGATCCAGATTTACACCCCAGTGTTGCTCAGTCAAACATGCATACAGCAGATCATGCAATGAAAGGCCAGCCAGTAGCACCCATGGGAACTGCTCACCTGCTAAGGGAGGAACACAGCTGCTGAGAAGCAAAATATGGCTGTACAAGGGTAATGAAAGAGGAAGAGTTCATCAGAAGGATGTTCCACTTTCTATGGCATGGGGTTTACTGAGCACTTAGTAAGTAAGCTAAGCTCTAGTCACAAGCTGAGATCCTCAGCTCTGATCTGATGATTTTAATCTGTAAAAATGTTCAGCACAGTGTAAAGGGATCCTAGTAGCTGTAGTTCCAGTCAGAGAAAGATTTCTGTAGAACAGCTGCCTGGTGTCCTATTCAAACACTGTAGCAGATCATGTTGGAGTTAGGCTTGGAAAAAAGCTTATTTCCTAAGCAGAAACTCCATGCTTACAAAGCAGTGCTAGAAAGCTTGGAGAGGAGTAAGCTGTTCTCCAGGAGGTATTTTTTGATCTCCTCAAATCTGAGAAGGCAAAAAAAAATAAAGGGGGAGGAGGAAGTTTCAAAAGAAAGTGTGAATAACCCCCCAGTGTTTGCCTGAGATCTATCAGCACATGTGTCAGCTTTATTAGCAGAAGTCACCATGCTGCTTGACCCAACAACAGCAGCTTTTCTACCGAGCAGCCATGGCTACAATGCCAGGCCCTGCTGCAGATCAGGATGGAGATGGGCATCGCCCCACCTGAAATGCCAGGTTAAGAATTTGATGCCTGAACCCAGGCCTACCAGGGAGACAGCACGATCCGCCTTAGTTTCACAGGCACTAATCATCTTCCTCAACACCTCTAGCCCAGGGAAAGCTCCGTCCCCTTAATATCTCTCTATGATAACAATTTATAAAACACCATTGAGAGAGATGAAGCTCAGCAAACACCAGAAAGCTATTATGAGGGAATTTCAATGCATTAAATGTAACTCAGGACTGCAAGGCTCTTAACTGATAGTAGCATTTATTTTGGGACATTTGCCTGGAAATGTTAGAAGATCTTTTAATAAATGTACTAAATAAGATGCATAATTTAGCTTCTTTTCAGCAGAACGCTGGCTGGCTGCCAGATCCAGTCTCAGGCTTGACTCAATGTCAGGACTACCCGCTGGCCCAGTACAAATAGACTCATTAAAAAACGGCTGCTGCTACGTGCTCAGGCTCTATTTCTCCCACTTATGGCTCAGTTTATGCCTCCCCCTCTTGCACAAATAGAGGAGCAGCCTCCAGAGAGGAGAATATTCTCCTGTACACACATTCCACACATATGAATGCAGGCAACATGCTGGGAGGTGAAGGAAAGCACAAGAGAAATGGCTGCCCCCAAGCAGGAAAGGGAAGACACTCCAGCTAGTTGTATCACATAATATGGATGTTGAATGATCATGATATTTATTAATGGTAACAGAGAAAGATCGCAGCCCAGATCAGGTCTCCATTTCCATTGTGCTAGATGTACTCAGACAAACCCATAGGCAGCACCTAACATCTGAAAAAGCAGCACAGACAAAGCTAGGAGAAGAAAAAGTCACTGAAGAAGGCAGCTACACAGGGAAAACACTCAGGTGCCTCTATTTTCAAGTCCCATTAAGCCTTGTTTCTTTTCTGGATTCAAGCAAGTTTGTGACTATTGCCAAACCTAACAGAGCTTCTTAGCAGCCAATTGTTTTCAGATTTGCTTTACAAAATTTCTTTTCCGATTTGCTTTCTGGTTGTTAATGAAAACAGTGGTATAGGTGAAACTGGCTTTTTGACTCATTTGCATTAGGAGAGCAAGGAAATCCCACTTTGGATTCCCACCTGGACCTCTGGCAATGTCTAATAACACTATTGTGTTTCTCTGACTTAAAGCTTTTATTTTGTTCAAAGGGCTGACAAAAGGTTGATCCTTGCACGGGAAAGCACAACGCTAGAGAAAATTAGCAACGTGTATTATCAGATGTGGCATACAACATGTAGTAGTTTAAAAGTGTATGTAAATGCAAAGGCTTAAACAGTCTCAAAACACCTCTGTCTCCTCACTAAAACCTCATAACAGCCCAGAATTAAGTTTCTGTTAACTCTACAAGCATTGATAACTCCTGAAATGGTCTTGAAACAGGCAAATTCAAAATTCAGGCTAAGAGAAATTAAAAGCAGTCTCCACGCTTACACACTGTCGAGACTGAAGTGCTACTGTTAGTCACTATTATTTGTGGAAGTCACGTTCAGGTACAGGACAAATGAAGGCACTGCACACCCACATAACAAAATAAAGTACTGATCCCACATTTAACTCAGTAGCTGTATTTCTCAAGACTAGATCAGGTCTCTAACTGTGAAGCTAGAAAAAGTCACCATCCCACTCACCTCTGGCCCAGCAAATCATGTCTTCTCTCCTTCACAATGTCTCACCAATAGTCAGAAGCACCTGCTGTGTCTTCCCACATTGCTGCCTCCTCAAGTAGCCCGTATCCCCACACTCCCTCCATTAGATTAGCTCAAAGAAAAGGAAGGCGTGTGATATAAAAGTTATTTTTTATTTTTGAGAAGAGTAGCATAGCAGGTACCTCTTCTCAGGTAAGAATTCTGAAGCAGAAACCCAGATACCCAGGTCTCACCTTTTGGGCACACCCTTATATTTAGTGTTTCCTACTTACTCACTCTGGACTATGCTCCAGAATCTGGACTGTGCTCCGAGGTGCCTAACTTTCTTCAAGACCCTGGAAAGAATCCAGGCACCCAAACCAGGCTTCTGTCAGAGTCCACAATACTTGTAGGTTCTGGGTGTTATTTATGGAGTGACAGCTAGAATCAGTGACAGAACAAAGGTACTTCGTCATGCTTAAGCTCTCTTGCTCTGCTCAAGCTTGCAGTGATATTCCAACATGCTGAATTTCAGAGCTGGAGTCTTTGAATCTGTCTTACAAAATTTGCATATAGCTTTGAAAAGCACTACAGCTTAAATCTAGAATACCTGAATCACCACCCTATTAACGCTGCTCTCAGGTCATTACAACCCTGCTGAACTAAGCTAACACCGCACTGAAAGAGCCCCTAGACTTTTAGGTTATTTCTTCTGCAGCTATACACCTCCTAAGCATACACTGCTTATTTACCATCAAACCTGCGGTCACTAGGTAGCCCATTAGCAATCATTTTTCATTCGTTCATTTTCCCAGGCCTCCATTTCCTCTCTCATAGAGCTTAACCTTTGCTGAAAACGTACTCCTTAATAGTAGTTCTGTATTTTCTTAGCATAAAAAGGCCCTATTTTAACTTTCAAAAGACACACCTAATCATTAGTATCTTTCAATTACGCCTGACCTTCTCTTCCTTTTAAAAGGCCTCCTCTTAGCCCCATCTAGTCTATTTAAAAAACAGAACAACAACAAAAATCCCCAAACACAATCTTTTGTTAGGGTAGTTATAGGCGACGGTTATGCAGAAGATATTAAGACAGTTACGTAGTTTTTCTAAGTTCATTTTTGATTTAGAACATGTAATAGTAGAAAGTACAGTTATGAAGACTTATAAATGCATATGGGATGACAGGCGGGTGGATATACAACAGGGAATACATGCTCTGTGACTTGTTCACTGTATTGAAACAGCTTTGTCAGTTCTATACAGCTAAAAAAGAAAAACTTCAAAAAAGAAACACATCTGCAGTAGGGTTTTATTAGAACTTGTTAGCAAACTCAGTAAATCAAAGAAATCTAGACAAAGTATAGTTTAAAGATGCTGTCTCAAAGTACACTGTTACCAACTCTTCAGGTAATCCAGTTCAGTCCTATAGAACAGGCCTGCTCAGATCCTAGTCTTTGTATAATTGTGTAAACTAATTTACCCTTCTTTAAGTATGTGAAAATGTTCAAAACTATTACCAGTTCTGTGCAATGCAGGTGTTTGGTTCCTGTATAGCTCAAATAAGACTTTACATTCCGTGCTGACTGGAGTTCTGCCATCATGAAAGTTTGCCCGTGTACTGTCAGGTACCAGTTCTTCATTTTAAGAGTATATAGTACATCGTTTCCCAATTAGATGCTGCACCAAAATCAATGGAGTCCTCCTTTGCAGCAAGATAGCAAAGCAGTGTTCCAAAGCCTTATTGATTTTAGGAGGGCTTTTCTAGGACAGAAAGACCTACTTGTGTGAAATACTTCGTTGGAGCGGAGGCTGGAGTTTTGAAAAGACCTAAAAGGAAACCGCTTTCCTCTAAGCATTATATGCATTTGTGAGAACTATGAAGGATGTTTTGTAGTTCAAGTATTATTGCTGCAGCTATCTTATTCTGTTTGTCACTGAGAATTACAAGCCTTATTGACATAAATGTACAGTGTTTCATAACTGGGATTTCAAAGCTGAGTTTACAAAAGAAAGTCAAGCTTATCTGATGTATGCTCAAATGTTCTCAGCTCTCAATGTGCTAAACTTGCTTCCTTCACTCTCTCCTCCAAGGGATGTAATTTTTGAGTCAAGTTGTAGAAAATTCCCTCCTGTCCAAGTCACATCAAATTATCCACAGTGCTTCTGAGGGGAAAAAATGATACTTCTGCTGTGCCAGCATCTGGAAAGCAGCCTGATTGGCAAGACTAAAGAGCAGTCTTTCTAATTGCATCTTCAAACATTTTAACTCTGCCACTCCATATGGAGTAATCATTCAGTTAAGAACAAACAGCAAAAATTCCCCATGACAGAGGTGTTGGAAAGATTACCCTTTACCAACGTTAGGACGTCCAGGGTAAAAATTGCACAGGTTTGAAAGCCTGTAGTGTTACAAAGCTTTCAGATTCAGAGAGGCTGAGTTCAAACAAGGAGACAGATATATTGCAAAGCTGAACAAATTATTTAATAAGCTATATGTGCTTGCACTGATTAGCTGAACAGACTGAGCAGTTCCAGTGAACATAATGTTATGTGCTCAAGTATTCACAGAAGTAAATCACAGCCACAAAACCTATTGAGTCTTTTTCGTTGCAAGGGCATCCTGGGACAAGTCCAAAGAGGAGAGAGCAACAGCAAGGCACTTTATTTTGCCAAATACTATAGCACAGTCATAGGAAATCCGGAGTTCTATAGTATAAACATCTCTCAGCATACCCTGGTCTCTGATTAGTAGGAAATGAATGACAGCAGTGGAGCTACTCAGTCTAATTATCAGTTTTGCTGCATTTCTAATAAGCTCTTAAAATCTAATTTTGGAAGCGGGAGTTTTGTCTCCTGCAGGGAATCGCTGATAGAAATGAGTAAGATTCCAGTTTGTCAAGCCTGGTCATTTCTCTGGCAGTTAAATTCTCGGTGAATCGATAGGTGAGAGGCAGAACAGGATTTGTGTAAACTCTAATCCACTTTACCACTATTATTCTACATTTTTCTAGGGATGCAAACCATTTCCACATTTAGACATGGCCCTGCCAATTCCAAGCTCCCCTGCTAAGGTTGGGGTATTAATGAGAATGACTCTATGATTTCATGCATGCCAGTCTATTAGGAGATAGACTGGCCATCAATTAATTTCAGACAGCCACTGTGCCATAACGGTTTTCAGCCAATGACTGCGTTGTCAGGATCAGAGCTTGTGACTTAGATACCAAATCAATGTTTCATTAAGCTGCAGGAGCCATTCAGTCACTATTTTAAGTACACGTTCATAATTACACTTGCTGCAGCAACAGGAATTCGGCTTTTGGCTGCTCTCGGCTCTAGCTCCCCTTCCCTCAGGCTCTACTTTCTTCATCACTGTGCTAGCAAAGTAAAGTATCAAGCCTTCTCCTCTGGCCAGCTAGGGGTCATGGGAAGACATGTCTGGGGACACAAACCAGTTAATGACTCCTGATACGGACTAATTTCTGAAGACTATTTGAAAAGTGGTAATTTATTACAAGGAAAGCTGGGATTCCATGACCAAAGGGGAGGTCAGGTGGCTGGCTCTTTCCAGCACATGTATATCTTCTTTGGCTTCATAGTTCATAGGAGATCAGTGAAAGAGCTGTTGGATTAAAGTTCTGTGACTGTTATTCAAATACCAAATTCAAAAAAGGAGTAAGGAAGTCTTCAATATCTCCCCTTTCTTTTCCCTGCTTTCTCTCTTGTGTTTTGTAAAGCTGTCCAGCCCACAAGGCATGGTTCTGAGATGATAGTCCTGGGGTTAAGGAGAAGAGGGAGAACCTACAGGTCAGTGCAGGCCATTTATCAGTCTAAATTGGCAACTCATAGGAAGTTCTGAATTGTTAAGTATTAATGGAGAGAGAGTGAAAAAACAAAACAAACCAAAACAAACAAACAAACAAACATACAAAAAAACCCTGTTCAGTAGGTACTGTTTACATTGCTAAAGGTGTTTCTCAGAAGAAATTACATTAGAATGAGAATAAACCTGACTAGAAGATGTATGGCCAATGAATCACATTCCCTGAGAACATTTTCATTGGCACTTACTCATGTTACCTCCTTTCAGGGAACAACCTTGCTCATGGCTTCACTGTTTGCAAGAGACAAGCCACATCAGGCTCTCCTTGATGTCTTACTGTAAGTGGCAGTTTTGGATGAAGGACGTAACCAGGCTGCAGAACTCTAATGAAAAATGAACTTATGTGTAAATTAGACTAAATACATTTTCCCCATTGATAAGAGTAATTACCTCTTACATAGATATATATATATATATAACTACCTCTTATATATATATAAATAGAAGTGACTAGGGAGAGGGATTGCAACCCAGAAAAAAGGCTGAGATTACAAAATATTTTCTCTTCCAAAATATTTCAATTTAGTAATTGCAAGTTTTTAATATCTATTTTTAGAAACAAAGGAACCAGAACAGACAATTTCCTCCTTTTCAGTCTCAACAAATTGCTGTTTTAAGAATGTCTCCATGCATACAGGTAGAGGGCAGAAGCATGGATAGACTGCTGAAGACTTCATCTGAAGAAAACATTCTCAAAACCCATCTTGATGCCTTCCCACAGGGAGGCAGAGAACATATATAGGAGTGTCTTTCCTTCCTTTAGCATACTGCCATTTGAGGTCAATGCCAGATACTGGGTGTTGCTGTGGGGTCAGTCTGTACCTTATGTGGCTCAAGAGCTGATTACCTTTTTTTATCCTCTTGCTACAATTTTTAGCCCTGAGGAGCTAGGTGAGTACTTCCTCTTTGTTCCTCTGTTCCACACAGAGCAATCTACAGGGATGCATCTGATTCTCTCTCTCCTGGTGGGATTACCAAGTCTGGTGGCTCCAGTCCACATACAGCAGCAAAAGAGAAGCTGTAGCAAAGACTCTTGGTGAGGAGGACCTGCTGGACTACTCAAAATTATTTTTTTCATTTCATGTATGGTTTGTTTTAGCCCCTGGCAAATTCATCTGGAAGCAGAGGTGTGTCGGTTCCTAAGCCATATATGTTGCTCTGGTAACTTCTAAAACAGCCTTGTTGTCCAATTATGCTGTCTCTAAAAAATTCAGACTTTTAGATGCTTCCCTGAATCAAAGTTCCAAATCATTCAGGCTTCACCTTTGGCTAATTTAATCCTTTCACAGCAGTGAAAGCACATTGGTATTATTTTATTTAGTCTTCTAAAGTTGCAGAAAGCTAAAACACTGTGATGCTTTGATGATACTAAAAGCTTTGAAGTTCTTGTTTCCAATTACTGCTGTCTTCCCTTTGCTCCATCCTCACAGCCCAACTAGCTGTTGTACATTTCACTTTGAAATACAGAAATCACTGAGGAGCACAAGCACCAGCTGACGACTTCTCTTAACAGGAACTGAAAGGGATACAGAACCAGGGCAGAGGAGAAAGTGATAATTAGCTATTTTTCAGCCTGTTCTAGACTTGCAGCATATGTAAAATGAAACTTGTGTGGCTACAGAAAGCTCCCTACCTCTCTTCTCCTTTTTTTGTAAACATACAGCTTCTCCCAGAATTCGGAAGTATGATTGGTGAAACACTTAAAAGTCTAAACTAAGCTGGGAAATAACAATTGTGAGCAGCACTAGAAAAAAACCAAAGTGGCTGAATAACTTGGGAATCAAAAATTAAAGTGAAGTCTGATAAAAGGTGAGGATGAAACTCCTGTATTTACCCTATAACTTTTGCATTCATGTGTTCTAGAAGATATTGGCTAGTAGTTCAGGTATTTATCTTTGTTTTTCTGAATATCTGCATTTGATCATTCTTCTGACACATCCAAAAAGGGGGGGATAGTAGTGTTAAAGTCATCCCAGTTATTCCTTTTTTTAGAAGTCTGGTTCCTATCGGGAATCCAGAACTTCATTTTATCTACCTGCCTCTAAACATTACATTTGGGGCCCTGGGTGCTCAGTGTGGTCATTCACAGTACAAACAGGGCAGCCATCCAAAAATCAGATCTTCTCCCATTTGGCATGAAAACTGTTTGCAACTCTGAGAATTTCTGTTCTGCTTACATTAAACATGCCTGAGAATGCGCACCAAAGTCAAACCCTAAAGTGATGCCTACCTCCTGAAGCCTGATCAGACTTAGTGTCAATCTGTTCATTTCACTCATGACCAATGCACTTTTATGCATGAGGAGAAGAACATCGGATGCCTCAGGAACTGAGAAGCAGAATACTTAGGGAGTTCAGAAACTTCTGAAATTAAATGGCAGTTGAACAAGGTTTTCAAGATTGCAAGCTTCGGCTTCATTGTAGGATCTTAAATTTCACTTTGATGCCTAAATCCTATTCTGACATTGATATCTGAAAATATAATTTTCTATCCACAAAATAGTGGATAGCAAACAGATGCTATGACAGTACTAAATTCAGTAAATAAGGGAAGGAATAGAAGTAGCTATGATATCTTTGTTTAAAATCACTTCTGTCTGTATAGCCAAACTGATTAATGTATTTCTCAGGTGAGCTGGAAGCAAGAAAAGTATGCACTTAAAATACAAATTAATCAGCACTGCACCACAGTTCTCTATGCCGTATTGATTAATCATACTACATAACTGATGCATATTTAATCACTCTATCTGATGGATTTTGGTAGCGATGGCAGTACTTACAAAATTTATGAATGTTCTACAATCGCTTAAACTGTTAAAAGATTCCATGGATGCTTTTCCTGACAGATCTTTGGAAAAGTCTTCACAAAAAATTAGCAAGTTTGTGTCTGTCCTCATTGACTTATTTCAATGCAGCATTTTCAGTGGGTTTAGTTAGGAGTTGTTAGTATTACAATTGATAAGTTAAAAAATATTGTGAGATGTCTGCTAAGAAAGAAAGAGATCTTTGCTTAGATCTGTCAAACTGTTAACCATACTTCACTATAAAATTTATTTTATTCTAGACTGTTCCAGGGAAAATGAAACTTTTCAACAAAAGCCACTTGAAAATCCTAAGATTTTCTTGTACCTTTTATGAACATCCAGGCTTCTTTACAGGGTCTCATCTTCAGAACCCCATATAGCAGTCCATAAAATGAACTGTCACTTGAAAGTGAATTTCACTTGCCATGCAATTAGTGCTTTTTCAGACAGTAAATCAAAATGAATGCTTTGGTATTTTACTAGGAGCTTCCCACCTGGCCAGTCAGCAGTCTATAGGCTGCTCATTAGTGAATAACGAAAGGATGAGATGAAAGGGAGGTAATGCAAGTTGTATCAGGATATTTGATAAATAAGATTTGTAACAATGATTTGCTGATTAACATAAACAAGAAACAAAAAAGACCATGGGCAGTTCAATCAGCAAAATAATGAGTTTAATCTGAATTCTATTTCATTCCAAGTGATTTCCACCTGTGAAAAATGCTACACACTGAAAGAAGTACAGCAAAATCCTTTTCCAGATCTGCGTGGTAGCTCTCAGTTCCTTTACCTTGTTCTCCTTCCAATCTAATTCCCTACTCTGTACCTAGTTTATTGATAGAGGAGCAGAAGTTCTTGGTTAGCAGTCAATAATTTTTCATTTTTACAAATTGCTCCATTTTTTTCTCTTATATGCAACAAATCTATGACTATCTGGTTGGTACCAAGTAGCAGAGTAGTCATTTGTTGCTTCACAATGGCATGTTTAGTTCAGTTCCTCCTGCTTCGGCAAATCAATTCCGTATCACTTGAACTCAAATTCTGCTTCCTCTCTAACAGGAAGATTTAGGAAACATACAGGTTTTTTTGATCAAATAAAACCAGCAATGGTGATGGGCTTGCATTTAAACATACACATTATTTCCAGCTGTGCCTTTAGAAAATATCCTAAACAAATGGAGTTTAGAATATCAAATATATTCAGGAGCAATGAGAAAATTCCTAGCCTTTTTTTCTGGTCTCTGACTGGCTGAGAAAGCTTCTCATTATACTACCGAGTAATGAGAAAGTCTTCAAAACAGTTCCTAAACTACATTCTGAAGGTGGCAAGCTGCAATAAATTTCACTGAATAGCTGAAAATGAGCTCCTAATGATTTGGAAATGTATTTTGCCATAGTAGGCTCTGTCTTTATTTGTTGCCACTGAACACAATCTGCGGTTGTGGCAGCTGAAATGAAAAACAGGAATGTAGGAAAGAAAAGGATAAATATGCAGAAGTTTTGTATTATAGAGCAAGGAGTTAATAGCTTCTTTCTCTGCTATTTCAGTGAAATTACACTGAGGATACAGTATTTAGTCCTGGACTGTTTATTAACACAAAAGAACTGAAAGAACAAAGGGAACCTAGGAAAAAAACCCGAAAACTAAACATATGGAGAGACTGGTTTAAAGACAATGATATGATGAATGGACCAGTATTGGTATTAGAATTCTTGGAAGTACTTAATTATGTATCAGTCACAGGCAAAAATGCTTAGAATATGCTGACAAGTCCTCCTTTTTTTCCCCATTTCTGACTTGATGAGCAGATCATGATTTTGTTGAATTAATTTGCTATTCAAACTTATTTCCCAAATAAATTCAGTGGCTCATCCACAAGTACTTAACTGTAAGGATTTGCTATTTGAAATTCCAGCTGTGCTGTTCTGATTTGACAGGCTACTGCAAACACGTGGCATGTGGTTGTTCCTGGGAGAATGTGTGTAAAATCTCTGCTGGCAAGCTTGCCTACTACAGTATTTTTGGAAGGCAAGCACAAAAAGGACAATAACAGTGACAGAACATTGTGTTCAGACATGCAGGGCATGTTTTCAGGGGATGGTTCTATTTCAGGACCCCATCTTCAAGAAAAAAACACGTCTTTTAGGTCAGACGAGTGTCAGCCAGCCAGCACACTAAGAACAGAAGGATGTGAATGCTAACCTGCTAACAGTAGAAGGGCCCATATGGCCATGATTAAAGTGTAACAGGTACCGGTCATAGAGTTATCAGCCATATGGCAACTGAAGTTGATGAGAGACAGTACATGAGAATCAATGATAAACACTAAATATATTGGGATAAGGACTCATGCGCAGAATAGAAATAAAAAGTGAAAATAAGCAAAGGAAAACTAAAAGAGATGGCAGGAAGAGTGTACAAACCTGCTCTGTATTGGGTGATGGAACAAGAATTTTGAAGAAAAAGGTGGAAGTGTCATCAGTTCAGAAACTAAGAGTGGACACACATACTGCAAGGAAATACCCCTGTTTTCATCATTGTGAGAGAGATGGGCAAGAGATAATGAGAGATCTTTGTACCAAATTTGCATTCAGGTATACAGAGGAATCAATATTTACAGATTTTGTTTTCAGGCTCCTTCTCCACCCTTGTTACAGAGAGAGTAGAATCTGCATGCAGTGAGCGCATCTAAACGACTTGCAGCTCATTTCCATTTAGAATGTCTGTTTGAATACTGATTTGACCTCTGGCTGTCTTTGGTGTTGGGTAATACATGTAAAACGGTCACCAAGAACTGTGTATGAAGCACAAGTTGAAAGGAACATAGTGTGCCTTCTTGACTTTTTTTGCCTGCTTGTTTTATTTTCTCCTTCAGGATGTCAAAAGAAGATGGGGTAGAGGCAAAAGAATCAATAAGGCAAAGAGGAGTCAGGATATTTACAGTAGGACATCAGGAAAAGGAAAGCTGGGTACCTCTCGTTTCATCATGTAAAACATGACTTTTATGATCATCCTTCTGGAACCTAGAATGCAATGCTCTGTTTGGTGCTCAGATACCATGCTGATGAATTTCAAATACTTAGCTTGATAAAGTAAATAGATTCTTAAGTATCTCAAATCTAAATTAAGCTTTGTTGAAAAACTGAAGATTTACTACGAAGAAATGTGATGTGTTGTTTCTTTTTCATTATTTATAATAAAGCTTTTGGCAAGGTCTTATATTTTCTTTAATGTTGACTTCCCCTGTAACACTGGAAATCAGAACAACACAGGAGGGAATAAGAAGTGATCGTGTCCCTGTATAACAAGTGAAATTACATGAGCCATCTAACTCATGCAAAGTAAATAGTATTTTGAGGGGTTTGGCTTTGTTTGGGGTATTTTTACATTTTTTAAAGCTCTCCTTACCTTAAATTCCTCCAGTGGTTTTGGGTTTTGTTTTTTGGGGGTTTTGTTTGTTTGTTTGGGTTTTTTGTTTGTTTGTTTTTTAATATATATGAGCTATCTATCAAAGTAAAATCTATTCGTAACTACCTTGCAGTATCATGGTTAATATGTAACACTGTCTCTATCCTGCCCAGTGCTAAATACAGTATTGTGTAACACAGAAAAAAGGAGATTCTCACTTGTGTTTAGGTTCAAAATATTCAAATACAGTGAGGATCTCTCAGTCTTTACTCCATTTCACGTCTAGTTGAGCCATAAGGGCTTTTTGCCCACAGGAATCACCACCTTCATTTAAAAGTAGAATTAAATTGAAAATTTTCCTATATGAGGTAAGTCATTAACCTTTGCTAAAGCATTACTTCTATAGATAATTAACAGTGATCTCACAGAAAACCTAACTAATAAAGCTCACTCTTGAAAAATAGTACAAAGAACAAATGTGGTCTGCCTCCCAGCTAAGTGGACTTGTGTCTCTGGAGAAAGCAAGTTTCTATGGACTTAAAAGAAAGGCAGGTGAAGAAAAAGTGGATTATTTTAATCTAATAAAACCCCAAGCACTGGTGATCTTAAAATCAGCTGTGATGTTAAACAATTTGTCTTGATATCAAGTAAACTCCAGGTTACATTAATTAGACCATAATACAATTAAACAATAACAAAATTTTTCACCAATTATTCAGTAACTACCCTGTCCTGAACCTGATGAAATATGAATTTGCCTAGTTACATAAGAAAGTTAAAGGCTTAATGTGGGAAGCCAATGTCCCTGTCTTGTCTATTGACTTCAATGCTCACTCCATTTGATTTTGTCTCTAACTCACCTTCAAAATACACATAAAAATATTAAATCACCTTACAGGAGGATTGTGAAGATAAATACATAAGGGTCAAGTCCACCAGGTATAGCACACCTCACGTTCTCTCACCTCCTGGCAGTTGCATGATATTTATGAATTAGCAGTAAATAAATCACTGTAACTGTATAACTCTATGTAATCCTTCTATACATTATTTATAAGAATCTAGTAATATGTCATTGATTCATGCTATAACCCTATAAATAATCAAATATAAAACCATATGTGCATCAGAATCAAGCAAATTAAAATGAATATTTACTCCTGTCACAAAGTCTTAGGGAACTAATTTTTTGCAATAGATTAAGACCACCCGGTTTCAAAGCAGTGTCAAAATAGCCTTTTGCTCCTAATGAATTAAGTCAAAGAATAAGGACTATGGTATCAAGAAAGACCAACAGCTTATCTCATGTATTGTGGTTTCTGTGTTACTGCATCTGTCAGCTCCTGAGGGGAAAAATAAGTAGAAATTAGGCCATTCATACAAGATAGGTCAATACTTCTCATTAATTCCCTACTCTGTTATTGGACCTTTGGGAAGCAGTACAAAACTTCTCACGCAGTCCATCTATTTGATGAATCACTGTCCTTCTTGTATTTGGAGTCAGTTATATTTTGAGTGTAGGGCTGACTGCAGCAAGGGGATTAACTGGGCACCTATAGCATCTCTTCTCAACACAGAGTGTGTGGCACAACGCTCCAAGCAGTATTAATGTGGCTAGGGAAGCAAGTCATTCTCCATATGGACTCATGCTTCAGTGAACCTATGCCAGTAGAGAACAGCAACAGCCAATAATAGGCTATGCATTTATAGGAAACCAAGATTGTATTTTAACATAAAGATAAGTGCTGAAGCCTCCACCATTTCTGTTTTAAGCAGATCATCTTCAGCAAGTATAAGCAAGTCTTTGTCTTCCACAATCAGAAACAGCAAACCTCATTTACAAAATAATGCTCTGCTAATGACCCAAACATAAGAAATGCGTTCTCCACCTTTTCTGCCATTATCTCTTCTGTCTTGAGTAAGACACTGGCATACTGTTTTTCTCCACTTTGTGTATGGTTGCCTCAGTGAGACCTTTTCTAGGTTTGGGCTTCTTTCCTTCATTTATTACAATAGTAGTGAAATATATTTCTTTATGCTGCCTTTTGTACTATTGGGCAGTTGGGCCTGTCCAAAGATGAATCTAAAAATACACGGAAATGAGTGCTTCACTCCTGTAACTTCTCTTGCACACAGAACAGCACCGACCATGAAGTCACAGCTCTACTGAATCTGTTAAAAAAAATATTTGTGTAATCAATAACCACAGAACTTTCAAGTTCCTTAAATTGGGCTCAGTAATTTTGTGTGAGTGTTTTGGTATTTGCTATAGTTGAAAATCAGAAAAGTAGCAAAGTAGTTTGATAGATTTTCGTATTTGGGGTTATTCATACATGCAAGGTCTTTAAGCTGGAGCTTACTGAACTGCTGACTAGCTAATTTTTCTGATAAGCTACATGAGATCTTTACTCTCAGGCTGGATAAATGTTTATAGACTTCTGGATCAAAGACATGTATTAACAAATTTAACATTCATTTTCTTCGAAAGCTTTTGTATGTAATACCACAGTACCTTCACATCGGTTAGCTGAATCTCCAGGATATTCCCAGAAAACTATGCAAGAGGTATGTGAGCAGATGAAAAGTGCATTTGAAATGTGAATGAATATTGGCAGAAAATATCCTGTGACATTTTGCTCTTATGCATATGGTAGAAAAGGATGTTGTCGGGAAACGGGTGGGGCGGTACAAGCAATAAAGAAAATATTAAATGCTGGAGAGTCACACTGACGGACAGAAACAAAATGTCCTGACATTAACAAAGGAGCCTAATGCTCAAATGGGAGATGCACAATAATACTTATACATGTTATACTTATACATCTATACTTAATGATAGAGCAGAACAACAAAAGCATATTTAAAAATCCAGGAAACTGGTTCTGAGAAAGTGTGGTTCATGGTAACCTGTAGAGGTGGCCTCAAAACACACTGAATTTGCAACTGTTCTGAATAATGTCCCATGTCTATCCTCTCCCAATTTTAATTGTCCCTCGCCTATTTATCTGCCAAATTATTTTATTTTACTCTCAGAATTTGATTCAATGCAACGTCGACAGGTAATGCATAATTAAGAGTAAAATCAATGTCAATATTGAGATATATTAATTCATGATAAAGAGCAGCTAATGTTATGATTATGGGATTAGGAAGGAAATTAATACATTCAATATGGTTTAAGAGATAATTATAGAAAACCAAGGCTGGAAGGAAGCTCAAGCTATTCCATCCATGATAACAAAAAGAATACTGGTCACTGTTTGGCCTCCAATTGAAAGAAACTGGTTTTACCACTCACAAAATTTCATAAAAAAATTTTCAAATTTGCAATTCCATATTGCAATGACATGAGGATCTTCAAAATTCTCTCTAGAAAGAAAAGCTAAGATTTGCTGAGCTGAGAAAGATATAATTTCAGCCATTTGTTCACATTCTGATTAATTATTCATTTGGAACAGACCTTCCTCAAGTTGTCCTGTTTAACTCTGGTTAATTCCCTCATTACTAAGCCATAATATTGAAGAAGTTAATCTCTGCTTTTTCTTTTTTTTTTTTTTTTCCACAGTGCAGAACAACTCCAAAACAATAAAGCATTTCAGTCTCAGCATAAAATAAACTGTTGTTTTAGGAAGTCACTAAGAATCAGAATGAATAAAATTATTGGTCTGAAACAAGTAAAGACAAGGCTTGAACATGATTTCCTTTTTTCTGTTTCCCACAAAAATTCACCCTGTACTCAGGAACACTTTTCCTAATCTAACTTTTATCCAGCCATCTAAGTTTCTAAGTGACAATGCACGTTTTTACCAAGGAACATTTCTTTGATTATAATGTTCCATCAAAAGCATCTTGAGTTCCACGGCATTTATGGGTTAAGAGCAGTTATGAAACTTGAAATATGGTTTCTCCAAACCATCAGAACTGCTATCATCCCAGAGAAAGAACCTCCCTGAGTTTTTAATTCAGCACCTTTTTGGTGGTACTTTTCTATGTCATCTGCATAGATACATATTTTATTGTTGTACTGTATTTTTCTTTTTCTAAAAAAAAAAAAAAAAGCCAATTTTTTAAGTTTTAAGGTACACAGAACTGCCTATCTGTTCTAACTAACCAGACCATCTCTGGGCAGATGTTCTCAGGAATAAACAGTCAATGTAAGATGAAAGTTCTTCTTTCTATATGGAAAAAAGCTAATGTGATCTACTTCAAAACTGTGAAATGACCAGAAAAGAGATTTAAGAATCAAAAAGAAATAGCACCACATACAGGGTTATGTTGGAAGTAAATCACTTCAGTTTAGTAGAAACATTTGTAAAAATCCTAGCTGTCTTCCAAAGCAGCCTCTAAAAGAATCCTCCATCAGGATCAGCATCTCTGCTTCTCCCTCAATCGGCTCATACAAGGGAGACTCAGTCCGCAGTCATGTTCTCCTTTCTGGCTCCACTGCTGGATGTGGCAACAGAAACAAAGATCTAAGGTTTACCCTTTACAATACAGAAGGAGTTACAGAAACTTAAAGTTTATTAGGTGACAACTTCTTTTCTGGAGACATTAATTGAAACCACACACTCATATGGAATCCTTCTTTCAAATTCCCTTTTCTCCTCTTCAAATAAAGCTCTTCCTTTTCAAAATGCTCAGAAACAAATTTCTGTATTCCCACACACCCCGAATAGAGTGAGACTGCCTAAGTAACAAATGCAACATCTTCCAGTGCATTTCTCACACCCGCAACAAAGTATGTTCACCTCGCCCCCATCTCAAAGCTCTCCTAGAATGTAACCCACTTCCTTCAGTGCATTACATGCCATTATAGAAGCTCTGTAGATGAAATCAAACAACACTTATAAAGCAGAGTAAACTTTCTCAGAGCAATCAGTAAGTTAGAAATACCTGTTTACAAGGAGGATAATACTCTTCACAAACCAGTCATCTCTGACCTTTCCGCCCAAATCTACAACAGAAATCTACAAAACACCCTCAAAAGACAAGACTGGGAACAAAAATCCGTGACTATTGGTACATACATGCCATGGTTTTAAATCATGGTTTTAAACCCTCTACCTGAGTCCTTTTCCAGATGCGGGTGATACCATACATACTGATGTGGAAAACTGAGCTAGTTCCAACTGAGATTAGAGTGACCATGCTTACCAACTACAACAAAGGCATCATCATCTCAAAGAAAACATTCCTAAATTGACTGACCTAGACAGTTTTCAGTACCCAACAGTTTTTGGGGAGCAGCATGGGCCAGCTGCTCCACAAGGGAAGGGGCAAGCCTGGCCAGCAGCCAAGTGTGACAATAAAGCGTGCAGGAGCAGTGTCCTAACTAGCAAGGGGGCAAGATGCAGAGCTGCAATTTCAGGTCAGAAGAGACAGCGATCAGGAGACTGATCAGGCTCAGACACAGTGCAGTGACCACCCAGCAAGTCCGCAGTGGTGAGGCAGGTCCATGGCCAAGCTAGGAAGCCAAACGGGCAGGTCCGGGTCAGACTCGTGGAGGTGGAAGACTGGGTGCAGATGTAGCTACTACACAGCTGAGGTGTGGCATGGCAGGGGCAGCACTAAAGTCTCAGCTAAAAACAGCTCCCAAGGGAAAGGAGGGGCAGGTCCTCATTTCTGGATCTATTCACAACAGCGCTTATCAGCAAAGGAGCTGGTTTTGGACTCAGCAGACTGAACACTGTATTTTTGCCAACTGAACTCCTAGGAGGATGCTCTCCAGGACCTGACAGCAATCTTACCAGAATCAGAGGCAATCAGGAATCAGAGTGCTTTCTAAACTGTAAATGCCAATTGGTAACCATTTCTGAGAGTTGGAGAAATGTCAAAGGATGGAGAACTGCAACTAAAATCTCAATAATCAGAAAGGGTAATCTTGACCAGGAAGCCTCAAACATCCTCAGCAAAACACTAGAACACAATGATGTAAACATTTCTGAACAGAAATGTGGAGTGTTTCAGGGAAGACAGACAGAATTTGTTAGATGAAACTTCTGCTTCCTGTAAGTTTTACTAGGTTGATTGTTTAAAGGCAAATGAATTGACATACTATTTTGGATTTTTCCACAGCACTTGTTTTAGCATTGTAATAAATATTGATTTAATGTTTTATTTTCTAAACCTACCTTTCAGAAGCAAACTTAGCATTGTAAAGTCTTGCAGGTGCACTTAAATAATCTTAAAGAAACAAATATAAGCAAAATATCTTACCCCAAGACAGCTGGATTTGCCTTTGATACCTTTAAGATAATGAAATGCAAAAATGCACGCAGTGGAGAAAACATATGTACGTGAAGCACCTCAACTAAACCTCTTTGGTTAAAAATAAAAAAAAATAAAAAAAAAATTACTTGTTTTCCTTCTTTTTGAAAGATGATGCATTTTCCTTTTTCATTTTCATTTATTTCACAGTTTTGCAGATGGACATATGATATAGTCACCTCGGTGTCACTCTTTCTTATTTTAACACAAACTACAGTCTGGCAGGTGCTCATCATAGGCATGCAATAGAGACATTCGTCTTCAGAGCACTCCTTTGAGACATTCAGACTGCAGCCATCCACAGTACAATATCATAATATATCCTATGCATATCATACCACTCAGGGAGGCTAGAATTCAAGCTAATAAGAACAGTTGCAGTAAATATTTTGCAGTAAACATATTTCCAGAGTAGGAGACAGAGAGCACTGCTGAGTGAGAAAGAGGTAAATAAAAAGCCATGCTCATTCAGTCAATAAATGAGGTCACACAGGGGAGTTAAGCTGTGTCTCACCAGTGGTCTACCTAGTTCAATACCCTGCTTCTGGAAAGAGCTCACACTTAGTTCTTCAAGAGAATGAAAAGCTATCGACAGAGCCTGTCATTATATGACGGAAGATTCTTGTCTGACCTGTATAAACAACATACTTGTAGATGCATGCTGAACTCAGCATGAGTGAAGGGCAAGGTTCAAAATGCTTCCAGGAGTTACTTTTTCCAACTGAATGACATCATTCTACCATCTGCTTTCTCTTCTTACCATTTTTCACTCACTTATGAGCTCCTTATATGAGGCATTGCAGCGAATAACCGCGGCTCCTACTGAAAAATGTAGTGAATGTCAGCAATCAGAAACTCTTAAAGGCTAGTCCCTCTTCTCTGCTTTTAGCCATATTGCTCTTGGCATGCAAGTTAGCACACTCTAAGCTGCAAGCTTGGTCTTGTCAACATATCAAACTGGAGTGCTAATCATTAATAACTCATTCTGAGATAATATTGACAGCTGCTTTGCTTTATTATCAATGCCATCTGTGCCTAGCTCCACATCTTCTCCTTTCTACTACTCCTAAGCTTGCACTCTAAATGTTTTGCAGGCTGCAACAAGCAGAATGGAAATAACAGCTTGAGCTTCTTGAGAAATATCACCAGCCAACTCAGAGAGCCCAGAAGAGAAGGAATAATATGATTGTAGAGTCCCACTGACTTTTCAGCATGTTAGCTTAATGAACACCATGCTGCCAGATGCCATTTCCTAGTAGTGATCACCTCCGCTGCTTCCAAAGACCAATGTCATACATGTAAGATTATCATCTGGTCTTATTCTATTTTGAGCAGCACTAAAGCCTCAATCAGACTGATTAGCAGATAACAGTATCTGTAGCATTTCTGAGTCTCCTTGTTATAGTAATATTTACTAAAATATAAACACTATTGTTTTGATCTCAAACTTCTTTCACTCACCCAAGACTGAAATGAACAAATATTATAAAAAGGTCCCATTCTTCTGCTGTGCCACTTGGAAATTTTTCATTTGTGAGTTTCCAAGGTGTTTCCACTTCAGTAAAGAATTAATAATGAGGAAAACACTTATCCTTGTCAACTAAACTGCATTGCTGTGAACAAATGTAAAACTTCAGTCTTCAGAAGTAAATTTAGCATAACTCATTAAAGACAAGTCAATTTTAAACAGACACTTAACTAGTAAAAGTAGTTTAAAAATTTGAAAGCAAAAGGACTGAGAGTGTTCATTCAAGCCCCTCTTATGGATCGGCTCGATTGTGATGACAATGATGAGATAAAATGTATAAATAGACAGATATTTGATTGCTCTGTGCTAACATTTTTGGAAAAAGAAGGGAAAAGCTAAGATTTTAAAAAGAGCCATAGAAAAACTTAAGTGTGGATGGCTTTTTAAAATACATGCATCTTTGATCTTTCAATAATGGTATTTTGGGCAGAGGTGGAACAAGTCCAAAGTTCTATCATTTCCCTTGGAAAAAGAAAACTATCTTGTTTCTAAGTGAATTTGATCACCTGCAATTTTTAATTCAGAGGAAAGAAAATGATGAATTGTACTTTCTTCATATAAGCTCATTCTGAATGCAAAAATTCAAACGCAAATTCAGTCCAAAGCAGAAAGGTCTGGAACAGATGGCAGAAAGTCTTCTGAATGTCATTTGAAAAGAAGCTGTCAGAGGCAGACAATGATACCTTCAGCAAATAATAAAGGAAAAACTCTACAATGAAGGAGGAGTTTAGGTAGCTTGTTAAGAGTACTTGTCAGGAAAAGGGAGTGAGTGCTTCCTGGCTGAAGAAGCTACACTTCTAATGATCCAAGGAAGGGACTGGGAGCTCAGAAAGCTTTTCCCAACCTCATCATTGATCTAATAAAATACACTATTTCTGCAGAACTTGCCTCTATTATATATTTAGAAATGGTAGGTTCAGCAACCTCACTACTACCACACAAGAGAGACAATTCAGCATGAGGAGAGGGGCTTCAGAAGGATGATTAGAGATTGTCACTTCAAGGTAAGGGTTTGTCAGGCCTATGATGGCCAGGATGAAAAAGATGATGAAGGACAGGAATTACTGCAAGTTCAGTGTATGCAATTATCTCACACGGATGACTGGCCAGGGCTGATAACATGCTGGCAAATCCAACACAGAAAATGTTTTTAGCTTGAGTAGTGGAGGTTGGCATTGATGGTCTTCAGTTCTCCATGAACGACTACGATTTCTCTTTAGTTAGCGTATTGTTCATTGTGCTTCCTCAGCACACTTGACCCTTGACTGTATCCATTAGTAGTCAGCAGAAAGAAAACCAATCACAGTAACCCTGCCTCCTGTGGTATCACAGACCCAACCTCAATAGAAACAGGACCTGCTAGAGGGATATAAAGCTTTGAAAACTGGATTTTGTGTCTCCACCCATCTATAACAAGGCTGAATCCTGCAAAATCAATATCTGTTTCATGTTCCCCAAGATCTCTGGACCACAATAGGATACATAATGAAGAGAGGACACACAAGGAGAAGCTGGGCTGATGAGAGCTAACAGCCTACCAGGGCACAAAGCGTGCCCAGGAGCTACTCTCCTCTGACCCTGATTTGGGATTCTGCAGGAGACTGCAGCTGCTTGTGAACAGCGTGAGACCTGACAGGTTCGCTTTGAAAAAGGAGTAGAAGAAAGAGTCTTTTTTGTTTGGTCATTACTCCGTCTGTCGAGCTGTAAAACACCGCTCCCCTAGATCATGTTTTCAATATCACATGCAGTCATCGATAGTTCCTGTTAGTTTTTATAGGTTAAGCACAGGGAACATTTGATCTTATCTCTCAATTCTCCATCCTTTTTTGCCTTTCACAGCATTAAAAAAATGTAAAAGCCAGCTCAGTCTTTCTCGAGCAACTAAAAGCATGAAAACAAATCTAATTGATGATTTCAACAATAATGAAAACACTTAGGAATAAGGACTGAAAAATCTTTCATTAAGTAGAATTCTAATTAAGATAGTGATTTACATGATAATCACCAGGTGGAAATCTTTAGGATTGGTCTTTTTTTAATTTATTGTTATCATTGCTTTGGTCTTTTTTAAATAAAAGGAGCTTTATTTATAAATTCTAGTAGCCTCTGATGTGCATACATTTAGTTACATTTCCACTAAGCTACCCCTTTAGTTAATGACATTTACAGTCTCAGACAGAATGATTATCCTCTCCCTTCAGGCACACTTTTAATGTCAAAATAAAAGGCTTTAGCAATTGTCTTTAGAACTTTAAACGTGGATCTAGGCTTTTGAAATCATACTGGATGGCATGTATGGAAAAAAGAGAGTGTTGACTATGTCTGTATCTAGTCTAGCCCAAATGGTGTGTTAAGCATGTGTTTACTGAACTTGAAATTTGCCAAAACACAGACTGACATAAGGTCCAATACCAAGTGTCAAATAGAACAAGTTGAACTGCAAAGATAGAGAAGGGATTTTATTTTTCTTCTCCATTTTAGTAAAAACCTCAAAGCTCTGACCTCATTGAATGTTTACTTCAAAAACAGTAACTGAAAGAATTGTCAGATTTTTGCTGGAGGACATCTGAGAAGGTCAGTGAAAGTCAGTCTGTCTTGGTTAACAAAATACAGATCAAATATTGACTGAATCATCTCTAAGTCACTGCAAGGAATCTCTTCCCTGTATAGAAGGGAGCTCTTTAATGTAAAGAAAAGCTGAATGTAGGCAAATTGACCTTGTGACAATGGATGATAGACCTGGCATGTATTAGACCTGACCTGTCCCAGAGAACTCCCCAGACCTGACATTTTGCATCTCTACTGTTTTAGAAACTACTTTAACCTGGCCTATGCTCAAAGTGCTTAGAAACCCCTCCTATCTTTCTAGCAGCTGATGCTTGGGACTCTTCTAGGAAAGTATTCAGTGCCATCTGGCCTGCTGGCCATCAGCCATGTAATACCTCTATGAGAGCAGATGGGTTAGATGGAAGCTGCTCATCTAGGCAGAGTCCTGGAGCTTACAACAGCCAAGTGCACCCTTGAGTGGTGTGCCCTGGGAGTTTGTTCTGCTTTGCTCAAAACACAGCCCTGACTGCACGCCCATTCAGCAACAAATTATATGGTTGGTTGGTTGATATGACTGTGTGCTTGGCCTTAGGGCCAGAAAAGTGTAAATGTGGTGACTCAGGCTGCAAAGAAGGCACGCCAAATTCTCTCATTCTCCCAGTAGTTTTGGACTTTCTGAAATCTCCTGGGCTCTGTCATGTAGGTGGATGAAATTATCATAATGGTAGAAAATAGGTCTGGAAGGGACCCCAAAAAGGAGTCTAATCCAAGGCACAACCAAGTGATGCTTCCAATTATAAAGATTTCACAGTCATTTTTCCAATGCTTCGCTTTCCATTACTCTTACAAATAAAAAGTCTTTGCTACTGCCTAAATTCTTTGTCCCTTCTCACCATAAATGTTGCCAGTCATCAGCTTACTGTTTTTTAAAACTCTGAGTATTTTTAATTTTCCCAAATGGTCCTTCTCTCCAACTAGAATCTTTTGGTCAAGTGACTGAACAAGGCAGGAAAGGGTAAATCCCCTCTGCATTTAAGAACACTAGATGGATCTCATGAGGAGGGACAAGGTGAACAACCGAAGGTCAGCTATCACATTTTTTTGTGCGTAAACTGTAATAAAGATTTCTGTGGAATCCTACTGATTACAGCCATGACATAAAAGTCCTCCCTGCACTGTACACAGCTCTGTTGCATAGAAGAATGTTAGTGGCTTGAAGTTTGTCCCTGTTAGCCAGCACACCTCTGATTTGTAACTCATCTTGCAAAGGTTCCGAAATTCCTTATCTATAACACGTTTCATGACCATCTTTTCCATAGCCTATGCTACTCATATGTCTATCATAGAACTGCCATCTGAAAATAAGCTTAACACAAATGCTCATATTCTGCATTATATTGTGAGACACCACATATATACATATATATATATATATAAAGAGGCTATAAAGGACAAGATGCCTGATAAGTTATTAGTTTATAGGTTTTGGTATTTAAGTCTTGTATATCAACATATTTTCACTACATAACACCCCATATCTTTATCTCTCAGTCCAACTTCTTAAGCTGTTTTAATAAGACAACTCATTACTAGCAATGTCCACAACACTAAGCCCACTGAAATCTAAGCAGTGAATGGCAAACTTCAGTTTCTGTTCACTCTTAGGAAAAGTAAAAGCTAATATCACCTAAGAGTGAAATGATTTATTTATTTATTTATTTAAACTTGCAGTCAGTAAAATATTTTGGAAAGACAAACTATTAGCACAGGGTAGACCAGCCAGGTAAACAAATTTCCATTACATTTCCTTTAACTGACACATCTACCAGTGTATTCAGATTAAGTATGTTAGAACCACCAGATGTTTCAGTGGTGAATCCTCTACATGGTTTCTTGATCCTGACCTATTTCATCCAGTGCTTATGACTCCTGATGACTCCCTTACACTCATCCAGTTGAAAATCAGTCTTTCGTGCTTGGAAATGTATATATATCAACCTGCCAATGCAATTCCACCCTGTAACTATTGTATACTCAGTTTCAAAAGCAGTAACTGTTGTCCATCACAGATGTCTGTCCCAAGTCTGGTATCACTTACTCATCGTTTTGAAGTCTACCAAAATGTGCGGTAAATGTCCTGGTCCAATGTTAGGTCTTTCAGCTATCCTTTTTTTTCATTTTAAGGGCTGAAATTTGATAAATCATAATACATTGCCACTGAACACCCAGCTCTCCCACGTGCTGGTGGAAAGCACTCTGCAGAAGAGTTATCATGACACAACACATATCTGTGTCTCTGAAAGTCTATTTCAGTTTGGAATATTAGCTTACACTATCAGGGAAAGTCTGTTGCTTTCCTCTCAGTAGTAGTAGCAAAATGTAAATGGAATATAATATTTAATGCAAACATAGTATGACATACTTAGAACTACCCAGAAGCAGTGGCAGCACACATTTCATTCGCGTTACCCCTTTACAACTTCATCTTGAAGAAAATAATATAACAGAGTAATTAATTATCTGGGACTGTGTGCAGTCCCAATTCATATTCAAACTTTTGTTTAGTGGTTGGATTACTCAGGACTACTTCTTCTAGACCAGCTGGTAGTCTTAGAAGAAAGGTGGGTTCTACTTATAACCAGACATAATGATGGGGGTGCTACTATATTACTACATCCTTCTAACTCCATTCAACTTTGCTACCATGTGGTTACTGCTTGGTGGTGAACCACTGGGCACTGCTGCAGCTGCATACATTTAAGCAGGAAACCTAGCAATATGTAACTCCAAGTACCAAGCACTTGGGCTATTCCCAAGCATATATCATCTACAGAAGTTGATCAGTTCTGTGTACTAAGACTTCAATTAAAAAAAAAAAAACAAACAATCTATGCCTATCATGAAAGTAAATCAGTCCCAAGCAAAACTTAATCATTATTCTGGATCTGCTGTTGAATAAAAGGAAACATATTAACCATTTTTCATTTAGGAACAGAAATTGTACACAGAAAGCTGGAAAAATGACTACATGGCACCAGTTCCATGCCAAGATCTTCTGCTTATTGCCATTGGCATAATGGCCTTTCTGGTCAGGATGCCAAGTCTGCTATAATCAGCAGAGTTAAGGGCTCTCAGCACTTCAAAAGATTGGGCCCTAATTGCTGCAAATTTAGTTAATGCCAAGGGGGAAACACAGGCATCAGGATTTGGGCCTTTGCCCCAAAAGAGCAGTACAAATAACATCCATATTCATTAGACAGTTGACAGGAGAGTGCTGAGAACTGGGTTGTACTGCAGCATGCCTGCAAATTTGATGAACTAAAAAAAAAAAATTAATGAGCTTTGGGTTCAAAAGGTTTCCTTTAATGTGCCTCAAGCATTTTCATGAAACACAAGTAACTACACAAATTTGCTATTTAGCAATAATGGGTCATGTCAGAGCTGGATATCTCTCGATCTCCTGTTGAGATGACAGCATGCACCACGCACCAGTCTTCTGCTAACATTAAATGAGTGTTAGCAGATTTACCCTTAATGAGCTCATCACACTGAAGTACCAGTTAAAGGGAGTAGGTCATAGATTACGTTTGTTTAGTTGACCTGATGTGTCTTACTTGTTAATTCAACATGCAAATGTCGTGTTGTGGATAGGAAGCACCCCCAATCCACTGTGCCTGACCAACCTCTGCACTGACTCATAAGCTTTCTCGCTGCCTGAACCTGGGGCAAATCAGCACAACTCCAGGATCTACAGTCAAACCAACTTGATCTGTGCCAGCTTTGTATCTGGCCCTGCACACGTGCACTTTCTCCTCTCACCATCTTTTCTGACCTCTTTCGCTACTGAAAAAAAATGTTAAGCAAAATTTGGGGTAGGGGGACAGTTTTCAGATCTATTATACTGGTACTTTCAGATCATGTTTCTGTTTACACATTTACCCTTCTCTTGCATGTATGCGGTAGAAGCCTCAGTCATGCAACTCCTTTGGATGCAAAGATGATTAGAGCATGAGAGGAAGATTGAGAGGGTACAGCCCTATGAGGCAGGCATACCACAAAATCCACTGAAAGACCCACGCTACGTTCTCTTCAAGATATATGAGAAACCTAGGATCAGCCAGTGAGTATTACTGCAGCACATAATAGCACGCACAGCCACATTAGCAGATATTAATATACAGAGAACACCACAACCCTTCATTTCCTCCCCACGACAAGAAAGCCATGTCTACTTATTTCTGTAATGCCTTTCTGCACTGCAAAAAGTCCTTTATGTGAAAGTAGGGGACTTGCTAGAGGAAGATGATCATATTGGGAAGGAAAGACATATGTTAAGATAAAATAACCTTGTATAACTATATTCATACCAGTATATTAATTTTCTTGCAGCTGCATCATCTCACCTGCTGTTCTTCTAACATCAGTCTAACTTTAAACATCCTGTCTTGGATTTCATAGAAGCAGCAGCATGTGATAATGCTATATGAACATTTAACAGCAAATACTATTTTCTCTGAAATCAACTTTGCATCATAGCCCCTTTGATAATTCAAGGCAATGCAACATTTGAAACTGCAAAACCTTTAGTAGGGCATATAGATTACACAGTAGAATCTTCTCTTTGTCAGGATATGCTTAAACTGTGACTTTGATGGTAAACACAGCCTATTCCTCCCCTCTCTTCAGTTTTATTCATAGAGCTCTTTGTGAAACCACATTACAAACTGTTTCTTTGAAATAATTCAGCTTAAAGACAACCCTTTCTTTTTTTGACTGAAGATGGGCTAAATCCAGAATCCAGTGGTGTAACCCCACTAACAGTTGTACTGGCACAAAGAAGGGACAAAATGGTGTTGCATGAGTGCCCTAACAAGCAACGATGAGCAAGAGTTCCTTAAGTCTTTTCAGTGCTTGTAGTCACTGTTTTGTATAGCTCTGCACTTACCCAAAAACTAGCCCTGTCAATGACTAGTTCTTGCAAGTCCAAGTATTTTTCATCAATGATCAGTTTCCCAAGGGTGTGTCCCTTGTGATTCTAAAAGTATACAGGGATTTACTCAGACTAAATTATACTCCACAAGAGGCAATTATTTGGAACAGAGGTAAAGCATAAGAAAATGCTATATAGTAATGGTGTCAAAGCTGGCTTCCTTTTGAAAGAAGAAAGTTAAGGCAGGAATGAATGGGCCTTACTGGGAAATGATAAACTCCACGGCAACAGCAAAAGCATTTCGCTGATGGAAAGAGAGTCAATACACAATAGCACACCTGTGGAGCATGTTATGGTGGCTACACAAGACAGAGTTCAGTAATAGTAAGAGTAGATCAATGAGAACGCCAGTACCATGCAAGCTCTTAAGAACAAAAGCATAAACACTCTCACCTGAAAGTACAAGATGTACATAAAAGCTGTTTTGAGCACAAGCTTTTTGTCATGAGAAAGCTGCACTGGCAATACCACTTACCAAGTGCTGCTGCTGCTTCAAACAAGATGGCTGGATCCAAAGTGTATGCAGTCTTCACTTTAGACTCAGCATGAGACTTCATTATCCACCTCCATAGTCTTCATCATGGCTATCCCTCCAAGTGTTTTCTTCTTTTTGTGCCCCAGAGTTGATCAGCTCAGCTCTCAGAAGGCATCTCTTTGGCCGCTGTCAGTTTGCTCTTACCAAAAATCCTCTGCACTGCTGCATGTGCAGACACCACAGCACATGCCCTGTCATTACCTCACCTCTTTCCATATGTCTTAGCTCTTCTGTGTATATGGTTTCCTTAATTGCAGGGACTGAATTAAAACAAAAGCATCCACTGCTTTCTTCCCCTCTGTATACTTCGCAAAAATATAAGCATCACTGCTCTATAAGCATGGAGGCTAAGTCTGTATTTAACAAATCACTCTGTCAAAACTTGAGGTGTTTGTTCTATCCTTACTCATGCACAAATGCAAAGCTAGTCAGCCAGTGTAGCAGTGAAAACTAAGGGCTAAATTCTGCTTCATTCACTCAGCACAGTGCTTGACTCTGCCAATAGTTCCACTTATTTCAAGCTATTACTCAAGAGTACAAGAATACAGGACTCTGGATGCAGAAAAAATGGCAGATCTGGTTCAAAACATATAAAGTTCCATCGAGATCCATGAGAAATAAAGATCTCTGAGAAATACTGTGTATTATCTTTTCATTCATTTCATGCTTTAGCATCCCCAAATTGCCTCGGATTACATAGTTTTCAATGTATTTCCTTAAGGCAGCAACACTGAGAAGTATTTTTGCAAACATACATTGTCCTTAGCTTTTGCATACTTGTTACCTAAATCAATATCTAAGTAATTAATCCCATAATCAAAGTCTTAGGCCTCCTTACTGTCTTTTATCTGTAAACTTATCTCCTGATCCTCTCCTTTGTCTAATTGCTCTAAAGGTCTCAGGGGAGAGATCATCCAGCTCCTTTGAATGCCCTTAATTTCTACACAAACTGTGTCAGAAGTTATGCTGTTTGTCTTTACAGATTCAATAATCATCCCTTCCAGGATACGTCATCCTTTCTTCTGCTTTATTTTGTTTCTTGCTTTTGGCAGCTCCTGTATTCTGTTAAGTCCCTTGATGTTTTTCAGGCTTGTCCGTGATGCTGTATGAATACTGTATATCCCTTGGAAACAAGTAACTCCTTAATTCTGTAGTTTTGTGCTATACGCTTCAAGAATTTGTCTGGAATATATTTACCTTGTACTTTGAAATCCCCCAGGTTTCTAAGATACAGTCTTGAATGCAGAGTACAAGAACCTAAACACAAGAAAAGTTTCCTATATAAGAAAAGATCAGGACTCTGGACTGGGATTTAGAAGATCTGGGATTGCTTCTTGACTCACAAATTCTGCATGTGATCATCAGTCACAGCTATATCGTTATAAAACAGAAGTCTCTAAAGGGATAATGAAGTTGTGCCTCCACCCTTCCCCACTTCAAATCATTGACTTGGAGATGAATTGGAAAGACTCTGCTTGCCCTAGGGTGTTAATGTATTGGCAAGATATTTGAACACGTTAGTCCTTGTGCGCTTCAGAAAGTATAGCCTAGATCTATATATAGTCTGCATTTGCAATCTGCACTTGCAGCCTGTTAGAACTTCCCTAACCTAGCAACAAGACATAACATTATTGTCTTTTTATCTCTATTCTTTACCTTCAACATCTCTTTTTCTTCTGTTCTTAATCTTACCAACTGAGATTATAGCTTACTCTGAGTACAAAATGCTTAATGAGACAACAGATAGGGTATACATGCAAGTAACAGTAATTAGAACTATGCAAAATGTTCAAATGTCTTAGTCACTGAATTTGTGCAGAATATATCTTCAGTAAGAAAAAAATCCAGATTTCCTTTGCCTCTTAATGTATTCAGAACAAATTGACAGCCTTTTACGTTAAACACCATTTTTGTTACGAAGATTCCTCACCTTTGTTTAAACAGAAGTATCAGGAAAAGCTTTGGTTTTTTAAAATTTCTCCAGTGCTGGGGCAACATAATCCCAAAACGTTTTCAATTCACCTTACAAGTAAAATGAATCTATAAAATTATGCCCCAGCTACAACTTTCTTAGCTGACATCAGTCAACTGCTTGGGGTTGTTGGCAACTCCACTGAGACATCTGGTAGGAGTTTTCCTTACACTTGTACAGTGTATTATTCAAATTCACTAAGCATTCATAGAGCTGTGATGATACCAAAAGGATCTCCTACGCTCTAAACAGAAACTTGGTAACAAATACAGGCTACTCTGGACAGGTCCCATGATGCCGTCACAGCAGGAGATGCTCAAATAATAAATACACCCACCCTGGTGATCTCTTGGTGGTACACACTAGTATGCAAAAAAAGTAAAGCCAGGGCCTCTTTAGCTGTTTCCTGATTCTGGTAAGTGGGGAATAGGGTTGAGAAATAGATGCTAAACAAGTCGCTGGATACATGTCACAGGATCGTGAGGTCACTGGTGATTAGTGCATTGCACCTGTGCCTTAAGGGACTTCCTCTTGGTGCCCATCAGGCAGTTCGCCACAATATGCCCTGCTACCAAGGACACAGAGCTAAAGCAGGCGGCGGAATCTGAGTTACTGGAATTAATTTCACTAATCCACTTAATTAATTTGATTAATTTAATTTAATGTTTGTTTTAATTAATTTAAATGTCATTAATCACTTTACTTCATTTCTCTAATGACAGAATTACAGTGGGAGCCAAAACAGCACAAAGCAAACAGAGGCAATCTGGAGATTCAAGTTAAATGTCAGGTGGTTAAAGCTAAATTAATAGTGTAAACACAGCACATTACTGTATCGCAAGGTCATGGCTGCCCAGTCAGACCAGGAATGCATCCACCTTAGCTGCTTCCAACATTTTTTGAGGGGAAGTATTCTGAGGGGCTGAGAACCTGGCTCCTATGCAGACACATATTATGACTGAATTTAACCAATAAATTCAAAACAAGAAATGCACATTCCAGCACTGAGCACAGCTTTGTCCTGGAAGAGAAGTGATACTTCCACAGGACAGTTTAGCCCACAGTAGTCCTCACTGTCCCTGCCTGGCCTCCCTGGCCCATCCCCATGGCCCTGCCATCCCAGGGCTGTGTCTGACCCCCCATTCTTCTTGCTGGGCCTGATCCTGATTTGCTAATTTGCATTCCCAGCTCAACTCTGGACCTGTGTCCTAACCATAGACTTCCCTGATGGCCTGGAGGCTTGGTTGACCCTGGCTGCCATCCGCAGGGCCACTGCCTGATGTCTTGTGAGGTGTCAAAGCTGAACCAGTGGAAAAAGGGAGGTTACTTCAGAGCTACAGTCTCTCCCAGAGGCTGATCAGGACAGTCCCAACTTGCCCAGGATGGAGCCTCACTTTCCTGGAGGGGTGGGATGATGGTATCTCCACAGAGACTTCAAGAGCCTGTGGTGGGTACAGCCTGCATCCTGCCACCGTGGGGTGCACAGCAGCAGCCCCAGACACCTGCCAGGATCCAGCTCCAGTCATCTTGCTATGCGTCTCACCAGGGACATGCAGGTGGTAAAGAGGCAGGGTGATATCTGGACATAGTCAAGTTAAGGGGCACTGGGGATATGCTGAGACTTGATAATCCAGTTTTATAACCCTTCAGGGTGTTTCTCTTCTAACAAGTCTACATAGGTTTTCCCATTCCTAATCTTCCAGTGACCAGATAGCACTCGCTTGTTTGCTTTGATTTAAACTAAGTTTTTGGGGAGGTTTTTTCATTTGTTTTCTCTAATAGGATGCCATCCCCATCAATATTTGCTAAGACTTCTTCTCCTTTCACCTGTCATCTGAGTAACACATAACCTGTGGTGATGATCCACCTGATACTGTTGCTCTGCTATCAACGGGGGATCACAGGCAATGGAGTGGAAGTTGGCAGAAAGCTCTAGGCCTCATCTGTTAAAATAGATCCAAACTCAGTTTCCTTCAGATACTTTTGTTCCATAAAAGAGTCACACTTTCACATTGTCTGTTTCAGCTTACTTCTGTGAACCAGCTATACTTCTCTGTTACTCTCACCACCCTCTAAGTAGAGCTGCTTGTTTAGTTCTGCCATAATCTCTTTCACATATTCTATTTCTGAGTCTCCATTCTAGGGAATAAACTGCTGGATCTGATTTTTAGGATACCAGCATGCCCATGCAAATCTTTTTAAAAGATGTACGGACCATATCTGCCAAAGCAACTTGGTAACTGAGTTGATTTAAAGTCCAAGTCTCAGCACTGAGTTGCTCCATCTCTCTCCCCACAAAAGTAATTGTCTAATAAAATACAGACAATTACAACTGGATTTTTTTTAATGCATGATACACTTTTCTCCTACTCCCCCCACACCTCTGTCTTTTAATTGCCATTACTAAATTAATCGTGTTAGCTTAATGCCTTGTGGATACCATCAAAACCCATTAAGTCATCCTAGAAGTCAAGTAGTCTGACTTTGAACACATACAAAGAGCAAATCATTAGGAGGGTGCTATCATTCTTCAGCATAGAATCACACTTTAAAGCTTTGGACACAAATATAGGGGTTTTGTTTTGTTTGTTGGGGTTTTTTTTCTAAAGTAGATAGCATGTAGCATGAAATTTGTGGCTAAGACAGGACCATGTTTTCCATATAATTTTTCATTCATGTGGATTGAATTCCACTTCTGCCTTGTGGGTCAAAAATAGTGCAGGAGCTACACTACTCTGAAAAGTAGAGTAGTTGGTTCCTGTGTGGCCTCTAGCCTATACCCTTACACTAAATTTAATCTTTTAAATAACTACATGATAGGTTTCTGCAGTTCAGAGAAGCATCCAAAACAGTAATTTGATAGTTCCACAGAAAATAGTAGCTGAAGCTTTTTTTAATCCCTCCCTCCCCCCCC